>JANHAO010000176.1:0-53182 GCA_026873985.1 Saraca asoca
AATTGACACTAAATCCTAAATACATCTTAACTCAGCTGGAATTAATTTATTTAAGCTCTTAAAATGCTAAGCATGAGGACAAATAAATGCATCAAATCTTATGTTATCAGAGTACCAGGACAAGTTTATCGACCAGTACAGGGCACTAAAAAAGTAGCTCGCACTCCCATGCCATCTCGCTATAGTCTTCTAAAGTAAGCATGAAACATTGAAAGACTATATCACTCGCTTCAGGCACGAGGTCAACAATGTGGAAAAGCCCTCAGATAAGGCCATCCTGATTACCATCTCAGTGGGACTTTGTAAAGATAGAAAACTATTTAAAAGTTTGTACAAGTCCCCAGTTAGTTACTTGGGTGAATTTTATGAGCGATTTGTGAAACAAATCAGATGGGAAGAGACTTTAGATCCACACAAGCCTGAAGCGAGCAGCTTAGCCCAAAGTAAGAAAAGGAGTAACCGTGGAAGTGAAAATGACAACCTCAATCCTTAGCTCACTAAGAAGAACAAGGACAAACGACCCCCATTTTTAGGTCATCACAACACCTACAACATCTTGTCAGATGCCTAAGACAAGATTTTTGCCATGGAAAGGGATGAAGAGGATTTCGAAAAGCCTCCGTCCTTAAAGACTCCCAATAAGTCCAAACTCAATTGAGGGAAATTCTACATGTACCATAATGTGTTTGGGCATGTTACCTCAGAGTGTTGGGTGTTGAGAGACACTATTAAAGATCTCGTCAAGAGAGGTCGCTTGCATGACTATGTTATGCAACCTTCCAAACAACAGCTTGGACCATCTTCGTAGGATCCCAAGCAATAGCAGTCTCTTACTATCAAGACTATCTTTTAAATTTCTGTAATTTTTGTAAATTATGTAAAATTTTTGAATACTCTACTAATTTTAAATTTTCTTCGAATAGGTGATTCACCTAACTGGCCACCTTTTATTTGGGCACAAGATCGCCCTAACCACCACAAAATTGGTCACCCCTTTTATTTGGGCACAAGATCATCCCGGCCACAAGATCACCCCGATCACAAGATCAGCTAATTTTAATTTTGTATCTCTCATGTGAACTTATCTATTTCGCTACGAGATCAGCTTGAGCATGAGATCACTCACTCTTTGATTTCGCAGCTCTCATGCGAACCTTACCATTTTGTAGCTCTTATGTGAACCTTACCATTTCACAACTCTCATACGAACCTTACCATTTTGTAGCTCTCATGTGAACTTAACTATTTTATGGCTTTCATGCGAACTCATCTATTTGGCCACAGGATCGGCCCGAGTATGTGATTACTCTGATTTACTCATACAGTTTTCTAATTATGTGTAGATCACACAGATTGTCCAAACAATGCAATATACAGGAGCAACACATAGAGATTGTAAAAAGGAAACTATATTCATTAAAAGGCCTTAATGAGGCAGAACTACATCAAAAAGCTTTAGATACAAGTTAACCATAATACCAAGGGAAAAACCTATGACTAAGAAGGATTAGCTACAAAGGGCCACACCCTAGCTAATTAGAGCTTGTGAGCCACCAAGGTCCTCAAATTTTCCTTCTGATGCATCCCCAGTGGTAGCATCACAGCTCCTTATTTTCTCTGGCCTCCAGCTTGTCTTCTGATTTGTGAAAGAAACAAATCAGGAAATGCCAGGAACTTGGTCGGCTGAACAATTACCTCATGGCAGGGCAGAGTGGACATAGTTTGAGATCCATATGAGATCTCTCCATGTTATAAGAGAAGCTAAATCTTGAGTTTTCTATGCAGCAGACCATACACACCCCAGTGGAGGGCCAAAATGTCGAGAATAATGGTGGTTCATTTGGAACCTTCATGTTTTACTCAATGCAGAGGCAGAAGGGATTCCCCCTTCCTTATATAGAGCCAAGTCCAGCTCCATCGAAGGATCTAGATCCATCCCCCTAACCATCATCATTTATTGCCTTAGAAAAGGCTAAGTTGACTCACCAACAACTACCAAACATGTGTCATAAGAAACATAGCCTAGAACAAATGAAATGATGATCCAAGAAAAAGACTTTGACTGAATTAATGTCGAAGAGTCTTAACTCTCAGCTTGTAAAGCGAGCTGAGAGTTAGGGGGCTTATGTTATATGTGAAATTTGTCTTGTCCTAGATGGACTTACTAGTGGCTCGAGAGCAATAAGGGACTAGCTTGAAGAATGCTCACATTGCTCTATCATCAATTCATGTCATGAAGCAACCTCCTCAACTCAAGCTCGTGCATGATAGAATGAGCTCGACCTTTCCATCCTAAGGACGGGTATATCTCCAGACTGAACGATCTAGCTAATGAAGTATGACCAATTACCTGGGAGTTCACTAGACAGAAAACCCATTCACACTCTATCTAACAGACATGCCAGGCGCACCTACTGAAGATAATTTACAGTAGCCAAATACTAGGATTCTATCTGTTCATTCTATCTTGCATAGTAAATGTTGATGTAATAGATTTACTGCATATGAAATTACTGTTCCACCCTCCTCTCTTCTACAAATATGAGGAAAGAGCCTTTTGCAAGAGTGTGTGCCTTCATGTAGGCAGAAACTCTATCAGTATAAAGAGAGAACTGATGCATGCCAAATCTTTAAGAGAAAGAAAACTTGTATGCTAAGATCTTTGTAGGAATACTCTTACAATAATATGCTACCGTGCATGTAGGGTATACTTCTATCTGGATTTGGTTGAACCACATTAAAAATCTTGTATCTTCTTACCACTCTTTCCTTCTTCCTTGTGTGTTTTGTTGATTTGTTATGTCTAAACCAGTGTGCGGTGAGAGATCCTGAAAGAATCCCCTCGTTGGTCAGAGTTTGGCTCAATACCAAAATCCGATGTCAACAAACCTTAGTAAAGTCCAAGAGAAATATGGTATTACTTTAATATTAAATAACATTTCATTATAATATAATATTATAATATAATCCAATATTATATTATACTAGGCTATATTCCAAGGATCTCTTAATCCAATTAAGAATCCTAATTATATTACATTAGTTCCAATTTTGTCTTACTCGTTGTACGCAACCTTGTAAGTTCTTATTACATTAGCAATGTTACCAAATTTTTTCTAATTTTAGTATCATAGACAGCAAACAGTATCTAGTAAAACATCACTGCCACCCAAGTAATAAGAATGTCTGTGACTCGACATGCCGAAACAATGGCTAATATCCCAAATTGAACTTGAGGCATGGAATGTGTCATCCTTTTAATAATTCAATCTATGTTTCCTGATCCCTGAGTAACTAATTGAAAACAAATGAATCAATATCACATATTGATCCATTTGAGCACGACCATACATTTCTTAGTCCCACCCAATCAAGGGGCCCATGGATATTACTCCTCCTAAGAATGAGGGACAAAATCCCTTCTAGATCATACACATCCCTCCGCATGATTTGTGATATACCTAACCACTAGCTTTTAGGCCACCCTATTAAAGGTGACATTAGATAGTGTCAAAGTAAATGACTCCTCATGTAGGGAATCATGGTAATTTTAGGTCCAAGGACTACATACATTATGGCCACTACAAGAATTGCTTATGACACATAACCATCCATGTAGCATTCTTATAATGGGTCAGTCCAGTACATTTCGTTCCCTAACATGTACCCATATAATGACTTAATATCTCATATCCATGACTTTTGGTCATCAGTCATCATACATACTAGTCTTGTTGTATTATTGCTATCCCAGTTTATAACAATACTTGACTAGGGACATTTTAAGAATAATAAATTATTCTATGGACATTTATCATATTTATTTATATTACATAGATATAATATAATATAATAATTGAATTGCCTTTAAAATGCAATACAATGTACGCAAAAACATTCATCCTATAATTGGCTTCTAGGGCATATACAAATAGAGTGGACCATGATATCATCAATAAATACATTCACAAATTTATCCAAAAATGGTTTAAACACTATGAGGAATTCATAATGTCCATATCATGTATGAAAGGTAGTTTTAGGCACATTTTCTTCACAAATCTTTAACTATTGATATCTTGACCTCAATTCTATTTTCAAGAAATATTTTACCCTCTGCGATTATCAAACAATTCATCGATACATGGAAGGGGATATTTATATTTAATGACCACTTTATTTAGTTGGTGATAATCAATGCATAATCTTAATGAGCCATCCTTCCTTTTTCCTACACAATAGGAGCGCTTCCTACAGTAAAACACTTCAACAAAAAAAAGCCTTTGTCCAACAACACTTGTAATTGTGCTTTCTATTCTTGCAATTCTATTGGCACCATTCAATATAGATGAATGGAAATAAGCTCGATGCCGAGTATCAGATCGATAGTAAATTTGATTTCCTGATCTAGGGGTAATATGGGTAACTCATTAGGAAATACATCAAGATACTCTTGTATTACTAGGACTTCATCCAGGTTTGAAGCAACCACTTCAAGGTCTCATACCACAACTAAATAAGTGGTGCATCCTTTATTTGAAAGTTTCCAAGCTCACACAGTTGAGATTAATCCAACTATCTCAACTATCTGTTCTCCTTGAAAAGTTATAGCAGTGGATTAATCTACATGGAATGTAACTTTCTTCTTGAAGCAATTCATGGATGTATGGTGTTGAGAAAGCCAATCCATACTTGGGATTACACCATAATTTACCAAATCTAGCACAACTAGGTTAACAGATACTTGCTTGTCTCCTATGATCATGACACACTCCCTAAATATCCAATTGGTTAGTAAAGTCTTGCCAACAGGAGTCATTACTACTAATCATGCTTCCATTAATTCACCAAATTTATTCTAAGGCATTCATTTTCATAGGGCATTCTCTCACCCTGTGTTGACGATGGCCACATTGGAAGCATCCCATCAAATCCTTTCTATAGGGACCAAATGGCTTGTATTGCAAATTCTACATCATGGCAAGTTAGCACTTGAGTTTTCTTGAATATGAGGTGTACCTCTTCCATAGAAAGGAATTGAAGTAGTCAAAACAAACTGACTTCCTGTATTTATTCATGCAAGTGTATTCTACAAATATGATGATCTAGGAAAATTTCCTTTCCAACCATTAGGGGGTTTTCTACAAGCTTGAGTTAATTTTTCACTTGATACCACATTAGTTACCTTCATTCAAACTTTTTTCTTGCTCCTAGAATACATTGCCCCTTCAAGGCTTGGTTCATGGCTTACTAACATTTCATATCTAGATCACCTTTATCGTGATCAAAATAGCAATTATGATGCCCTTGCATAAATCTTTCCACCTTCATGTCTTCATTTTGAATTAGATGAGTAGTATATCATGAAAGTTGCATGACTTGAGTGTCATATTCACTTACAAACAAGTTTTCTTGTCTCAAGTTTTCAAATTTTTAGGTGTTTGCCTGCCAAACACTTGGAGGAATGAATCGATCAATGAAAATCTCTTAGAACATTGTCCAAGTTAAAGGTCTTGCATCAATTGTGTGCCCTTCAATAGCTCCAACATCCATCTAACTGATGTCCTACTAGTTCTATCAATAAAGGTTTGGGACAATGTAATATTTTACCATATCTTTCAATTTGATATAGAAACTAATATGGGTCTGCAAAACAATTGGTTCCTATATATCGAGGTGGCTTCAATTTCAAGAACTCGTGAACAATTCATAATAGGTCTCCTTTCTCATTTTTACCAAGAGAAATTTAGTTTCTTTGATTTTGCCTATTTCTATTAGGCCCTTTATTTCAATCCCAATTTTCATTTTGAGGCAATGTATGCATCATGCAATCCATTCGTTCTGAACTAAGTTCTCCACCCACTGAGGAACTTCTGGATTCTCACCAACTTCTTGATGAGGACTATTTTGTCTAATAGATGATCTTCCTTGATCAAACTCAGGTTCTGGGCCTTTTTGCTCTAGGGTTGAAACCATAATCTACATCACAAAGTTAATCAGATACTTAAGACACACAACACTTCTACTTTGGATTTGCTGATACAAGCACATATTTCACTTGGTCAATAGGGATGGTATCAGCAATACGTGCTTATAGGTGCACATATGCTATTGGTGTTGTTCTTGTTAACATTTGATGAAACCACCACCATAAGATAACTCTAGACAATCTACATGTAGGCATATACACATAGATTTAACCTAGACCATGCTTCAATACCAACTTTATCACAACTCAAAATCCCTGGTCATAAGTGGTGTCACGGTCCAAAACCTCAACTAGTGGAACGTGTGATGCTTGGACTCTTTGCTTAACACTTAATCACTTAGTACTTGAGAACAAGCTAGTTAATTAATTACACACCATCTAAGTTTCAAAAATAACAGGCCACACCCACAATTTCATAGCACATTAAGTCAACCATAAGCAACAAATCACATAGAGCACATACCAACAAAAAAATGCAAAAAGGCAACCAAGTCATTCACATAAACATTCAAGATGTGTTCAAGCAATTTGAACAATGCAGATGAATGCAGCCAAAATTAAAGAAATTCTATGGGATAATATTTTAGTTGAAGAGGGGCTACTTCTTTTATTCACATATAAAAGCCTCGATTGCAGACTCCTGAGTGCGTAGGTAAGGCTACGGTCACACATTCGATCCCCTAGGCAACAACCTTGATGCCCAACTCAGATCACTGGACCCTTCCCCCTTAAAGGGCATTTTGAGCCAAATCCTTAATGGCAGGAGTAGGCATTCTTTTTCCCAATTGACATAAGGACTTTTCTCTAAACTCCTAAAGGTTCTAAAGTGCCATAATACATTGATGCAAAGATAAAAATCCAAGGATCATAGCCATATACTTTTCAACTTGTACTGGATAAGTTATCTTGGTCAAAATTACATAAATGCCCTCAAAATGGGGAAAAATTGAAAAATAATCTATGGGACCATTTTCCTCCAAATTCACGCCACATGAACTTCTCTTCATGCTTGATTTTTATGCCAAGGTTTGTCCAAATCTGAGCACGTTTGCCTTACCGAATTTGGGTCACAAGTCCCGAACTGTGACATTCTCCCCCACTTGAAAATGTCAATGTCCTCATTGCCGACTCAATCTAACACAACATCAACAGAATCTTCAGTTTGCTTCCCCCAAGCTCATCCCTCAACTTCATCTCTGCTTGCCTCTTTGTACATCACTAATGTTTATCTTCAGCACTTTAGTCTGACACTACTTCTTGAAATTCTTTGATCAATTCTTCTCTAGCTCTTCTTAGGCTTTCTCCAGCTTGTCTCTCTAACTTGTTGTTGTTGATGAAAATGAGCTATCTCCACAACTCTAGAGTAGCTGAGTAGTAGCTTGGCATTTGGATTGTGCCTACTACTGGTAGCCCTACATCCAATGTCCCATATCACCGATGTGAGAAACACAAGTCTCATAGATTGCTGGCTGGCAATACATGGCCTGGTTGTAGGTCCCATAACCTACACACAAGTCTACTTGCGTGGTTTTACTTCAACTATCCATCATACTTCACTACTACTCTACTATTCCACTACTCCAATGGTACCACTCCATAAACATGGACTCCACACCTATTTGGTGCTTCCACAAACACTCAAATATGATGCCTCGATGGTATCCCCTTACCATGGCCAATAGGGTTGAACAAAGAGTTATCCATCACTCTTGTTCTAGCTTTCCACTTGCTTGTGCTTTTGAAGGTTATTGCCACAAGCTCCTCTTGTGACTGAACACCAGCACTTTCAAAGCAAAGTGAGTTATTGCCATAGGTTGTCCCCATGACTAAGTGAAAGATTTTGCATGCAAGAATTTTACAATTAGATTAATAAAAAATGTAGGTGTAAGGCAGCTACTCCTCAAACACACTACATCCTTCGGCTTCTTGACAAACTCCTCCTTAAAGGATTTATCTGCTTTGCACATCTCTTTTGATGCACCTCATCTACTACCTTTGTTGATCCTATGTGAAGTGGTACCCTTAAACCTGCACAGCTCCTTACATGAGCAAATCCCCAGTAGGGAAAAGACCTACCACACTTGCCACTATCTCACTTCTCTTAGGAGTCTAGGCATCGGATTGCATCGATCCTAGTGCAAGACTTCACCTCCTTATCAAGTTCTTCATTGCTACCCTCTTCTCCTTGTTCCCTTTCCACTTGAAGTTTAACTTGTAAGGCATTTGAGGCAACCTTATAAGGACATTCTACCACTTTATGAGGTTCTTTACATAAGAAATAGGCTAGTGTCTTGGACTTCCCTTTGTTTCTGGATCCTTGGGATGATCTTAAGCTTTGCAAATGAGATGAGGCTCCTCTTCCCCCACTATTGGAATTGCTACTCTTGCTTGACTGGCTACCACTAGTAATATTTGAGCCCCCTCCATTGGAATTTTTTTGAGGAAAGTTAATGTTGTAGTTAGACAAGTGTTCAGCTATGGTCACCGCTTTAGAGAGGCTCTGAACTCTCCTCCTTTGGAGTTTGATAGTCGTTTCACATGATAAACCCTCCATGAAATAAAATGGCTCATCCTTCTCAGTCATATCCTTAATATCCAACATAATGGTCATGAACACCTTCACATAGTCCTGCATGGATCTTGTCTCTCTCAAGTCTTGCAATTTCCTCCGAGCACAATAGCCTATATTCTTGGGATAGAAATGCACCTTTAATTCTTGATTGAGCTCCTCCTAAGTATTGATACTACACTTTCCCTCCCAAATAGCTTGATACTTAGTTCTCCACCAGACATTGGCACTATCTATGAGGTACATGGTCGCTCGATTCAGTTGTTCTTCCTTTAAAGCAATACTAGTTGTTTGAAAATATTGGTCCATATTGAACACAAAATTCTCCACCTTTTGGGCATCCCTCTCCCTTGCATATGGCCTTGGTTTATGGATTTTCACTTCCCCCTTCACTCTAAGGCACCACTCTTTTCCAAACCATTCCTAATAGCCATCATCAAAACCTTCACTGAGGCTGCTATGTCACTCATCTCAGCATAAATAATGGCTACTACGTCCTTCACCTCATTGGTAAGGTCTTTCATAGCATCCCCCAATTCTTTCTAATTACTCTCTATCATACCAAGTTGCTCAATGAATTACAGATATTCACTAGTCCCCATGCCTTTGACTCTAATGCTAGCTTCGAGATTCGAGACTCGATTCTCAAGAGATTCCTAATTCATGGCTCTCTGAAATAGTTCTGGGATCTTTTGTTTTGCAAGTTTCTTATAGCTTCAACTACTTCTTCGAGGTTCCCAATTGCTATGTCAAATGCATCAAAGCATTCAGTGGACATCATTTTCTTAGACATAGTGGCATATAAACAAGATGCAGTAGAAAACAAAGAAGCATGGACTCAACCATGCTCTAATACCAACTATCATGGTTTGAAAGCTCAACTAACAGAATGTGTGGTGCTTAGACTCTTCGTAACTCTTTGCTCGGCACTTAATCACTTAGTACCTGAGAATAAGCTAGGCAATCAATTACACACCATCTAGTTTTGAAAATAACAAGCAAAACCCACAATTTCATAACACATTGAGTCAACCATAGGCAACAGATCACATAGAGTACATAGCAACCAAATCATGTAAAAAGGCCAACCATGTCATTCACATAAACATTCAAGATGTGTTCATGCAATTTGAGCAATGTGGATGAATGTGGCCAAAAGTAAAGAAATTCTGTGGGATAGTATTTTAGTTGAAGAACATATAAGAGCCTTAATTATAGACTCCCAAGTGTGTAGGGAAGCCTATGGCCACATGCTTGATCCCCTAGATAAGAGCCTCGATGCCCACCTAGGACACTAGACCCTTCTCCCCTGAAAAGCATTTTGAGCCAAATCCTTAATGGCAGGAGTAGACATACTTTTTCCCAATTGATATAAGGTTTTTTCTCTCAACTTCTAAGGGTTCTAAAGCACCATAATACATCAACGCAAAGATAAGAATCCAAGGATCACAATCATGTACTTTCCTACTTGTACTAGACAAGTTACCCTAGTTAAAATTATATAAACGCCCTCAAAACGGGGAAAAATTGAAAAAATAATCTACATGAGCATTTTCCTCCAAATTCATGCCACATGATCTTCTCTTCATGCTTGATTTTTATGCCAAGTTTCATCTGAATCTGAGCACATTTGCCTTGTTGAATTTAGGCCACAAGTCCCGAACTATGACAACTGGTGTGAATATCAATGTAGCCATTGATAACCACCAACCTTTAATTTGATTTCATCATATCACTATAACCATGGTTCACTCATTTTCAATATTGACTAAAATTGAGTGATTAAGAGAGAAAAAGGAACACGTATGATCATAAATTGCTAATATATATATATATATATACAAACCAAATCTACATAAAGTATAGAGACATTATGCAATACCTTAAAAAAATAATAAAATAATTAAAATAAATAAGAAATACTTTTCAGAGGAACTACAATATAGTTTTTGAAATTTTCATTAATAAGCTGTAATGTAATTTTTCCCTTTTTTAGGAGGACCTTTTTGAAGTTGTTGAATCAACAAGGTGAAAATGTAAATTTTCCCATTTCTTTTTATGTTATATTTCCCAAACTTGCCCATGCACACATTTTGCTTTAGCCTAAAACCCCCTCCCCTATGCTTGTGTTGTTCTTCTTCCATCTACCTTTGACCCTCATTCGAACATCATCCAATAAGCCAGCTATCATCCTCCTTCTCTAATGTCTTCTTTGGCGTCTCTTCCTTTTGACTCAGCTTGATAGCTTGACACTTCTCTTCCTCTTCTCCCTTGCTATTTAGCCTGCACTCCAACAAGCTTGTTGATGATTCTTCAGCTAGCACCAAGCTACTCACGTGCACTTTAGAAGGTGGTGAGTATTCTGAGAACAAAAAATTTATTTTATAGCAAGTCTACATTAAGTTTTTCAAGAGATCTAGTTGAAACCCTCATTTCTCATAGTTAAAGGAAGTTGAAATTTTCTTGTAGATTTACTTTAGTGAAATTCCTATTGAAGGAAAAAGCACACCAACACTAAAGTTTTTGAGTTTTTGCTAAAAAATCTAAGTAGGCGGATCTATTACTTGATCTTGAAATTTCAACTTAGATATTGAAGTTCAATATTAGTAAAATAGGTGTGCTTAGGTAGAGGACTTTAAAATTTAGTTCAAGTATTGATTTTAATGTTGATTATACCTAACAAGGTTGAGTGACCCCTAATTTCCAAGCTAGTTGATTTGGCTCTTTAAGAAGTTTCTAAAGTGAGTAGATAATCCCATTTACTATACAAAAAAATTTTATGATACAAATTTTTATGGCTTTCGAAATAATGGGATTTTCTTATGTTATCTTGTTTGAAAGTTTGATTGTATGCTGCAGTTGTATTTTAGCTTGATTTATGCTATTTTAACTAGTGATTTCAATTTTACTATATGATGATTTGGTGATGTGCTCCTAGATCCACTAGAAATTCATTAGTAACCTCAAGTGTACTTGTGAATAGAATATTTTATAGGCATGTTGGATGGGTTGTAGGCATGTTGGATGGATTATAATGGTATTTACAAGCATGGTTGGGTGGATTATAAGGATGTTTAGGATGTTATAGTTTCCTCTAGGAATTTTCCTTTGGGATTCCAGTTGATTGTTTTGGCTACTTAAGCATTAATATATTTTAGAAAGCTTATTTGAATTTCTCTCATGTTTACACCATGTTGGAAATTTTCATGGTAGCATACTTTATTGTTCATTCTTATTCTATTAAATGACATATTTTAATAATTGAACTTTCTTGATGGATTAAAGCTTCCAAACTTATTGTGAGATTTTGACCCTTATGTGAGTAAGCTTATTTTCAAGGCTATACACATATTTTGTCTTATGGATTTCAAATATGATTTATAAATTGAGTTTTGGTTTTCAATGGGATTATTTACTCATTGAGTTTCTATGAAACTCACTCCTTTTTCTTAATGTTTTTCAGAACTTGAGGATACACCTACCATTTCTCCACCTCACACTGATCCAAGATCTACTCACTGATCGAGTAAATTACTTTCTGTAGAGAATAGAGGTATAATAATGTTGAAAGGCCTTGGTAGTTAGTAGGATTGTGTATGCATATATTTTGTTTGTTTACTACCTAGCAAGATGTAGATTTATGCTATCTGGGCCCTTGTTATTATTGTATTGTTGTACAGGTTATGATGGGCTTGTAGCCTTTATTTGTTATTGTATAGACCTTGTGCCTAGACATCCAAAAAAATAGAGGGAAATCTGTTAGATTTTTAGTAGAAATTTACATCTATTTATTAGGTTGTGCATTAATGTAATTATGTGTCTTTGGTATGTCATCTTGCACAGTTAGTTTTGTAGAAGGTTTCTTAACAGTGATCTTCTATGCTAGTCATGTTTTGGAGGATTGGGGTGTGACAAACTTGGTATCAAAGCATGGTCTAGGGTTTAGATGCATGATTAGGGGCCTCCAACTGCCAAGATGGGATAGGCATACTAAGTTCATGTTAGTGCACCCAAGAGCACAACACATGAATAAGGATATGTTAATGTCTACACCATGAATATGTTGAAAATCTTCACGTTGCCTAAATATTTCAATTCTTCATGTGTGAGTATATTAAATATTGCCTAAACAAATCTTTCTATTTGATAATAGGAAAATGCTGCCTAGGACATGATCTTTTGCTCACCTTAGATGCCAATTGAAAGAAGTGTCAAAAAGAGCCTCCCACGAACCATCCTTTTCTACAACATTACCTGAAGGCCGGGGTAGACCTAGGGGCTAAGGTAAGGTTACACAAGCAGAAGTGCTAGAAAGTTTCCACCTTGAGTCAAAGGCTCTTTTCACATGTGCAGCTTCAGTTGGCCATCTACTTCAAATGCCCTAGCATGGGTTACAAACTTAAAGAGAGTTATAGGTGACTTGGTGGACAAATTGACTCATCATAGTATGCATAGACAAGAAGAGAGGCTAGAAACTTAGATGCCTTCACCCCCTCCACCTCCTGCCACTCCAGCTGCCATAGATTTTCACAATTGTTTGAGAGAATATTGAATGCTCTAGCCTCCTAGATATTCAGGTATTAGGTGAGCCTTGGATCTTCTTGAATTTTTTACTCAACTTGAATGCTTATGGTAGATTTTGGGTGCTTAGAGGAAGTATGTATATAGCTGGTTGAATTCCAGCTAGATGGTTCTACGGTTGTTTGGTATCAACGTTGGGAAAGCCATAGGTCCATAAGGGACAAAGTAAATACTTGGGAAATGTTTCGCATAGCCTCCTACAATAGTTTTTCCCTCAAGGACAATGATATGCCAAACTGTAAGAATTCTAGAATCAAGACAAAGGAGATTAATAGTTTTAGGGTATACTATTTACTTCCTCCACCTTGATAGAATGGGACAAAGCCTGAAAATTTGTTAGTAGCCTTAGTGATCATTATTTTAATGTTGTACAAGTTACTAAGGACACTACATATGAATAAGTGTATAATTGGGCAACTAAACTAGAAGTGAGGTCTATGGAGAGGAAAGAAGCAAGAGAAGATGCAAGAAAGAGATCCAGATTTCAGAGCCCTAGTAGTGGTTTTAGAGGATAAACATTTATAGCTTCTAGTGCACCTTCTTCTTAGAGACCTAAGGTACCTATATCCTTCCAGCATTTAGGTGCAGGTACTCATGGTAGCAAGCCCACAGGTGCTGCTGCCACCAGTTGTCACCCTTCCGTGGGATCCAGATTTAGTTAACCTATTTCAACACTGTGCCAAAATTATGGGAAAATTCATTCAAGAATTTGTAGGCAAAGAACTAGAGCTTGTTATGGATGTGGTAAGGTAAGTCATTTGGTATGAGATTGCCCCTATTCTTTTATTCTACCTAGTGGCATTGATGCCACGAGTGCATTTGGAAGTGCTCCACCTTAATTTACGCTACCCATGAGGCCTCTAGTGTTTGGTTCTATTACTAAAAGGGGATCTAGAAACTTAATTTGTAGAGGTTGTGGTAGTGCTTAGGGAGCTACTACAAGAATATACACCTTGACTAGGCAGGATGCCTAAACTTCAAATGATGTGGTCACAAGTATGTCGATAGTTAATTTTATTTCAACTTATGTATTATTTGATTTAGGTGCAACCCATTTTTTTGTGTCTACTTGCTTGGCAAGCTGTTAGATCCCAAATCCCTCATGAATGATAGATGTTAGTATATATTCCCCTGGGTCAGACATTGACAGCTTGTGATATGATTTCTTCTTGTAAAATCAATGTTTATGGAACTATTTTGCCTATCAACTTAATTGTGCTAGACATGGTCAATTTTGACATTATCCTAGGCATAGATTAGTTATTAGCACATTATACATGCATTGATTACCATAACAAACTAGTCAACTTTCATGTACCAGATAGAAAGGTCCTTGTATGTAAAAAAGACAAGGGTGATGTTCCTATTATTCTAACTTCTGCCTTACGTGCTAGTAAGATGATTAATAAGGATATGAGGCTTACTTGGTATTCATTTGGGACATAGAACCGATGGAATAGAAGGCAGAAAATGTGTCAATGGTTCAGGAGTTCTTAGATGTCTCTTTAGAAGAACTGCCTAAAATACCACCAAAATGAGAAATTAAATTTTGTATTGATGTTGTTCCTGGAACTAATCCCATCTCCATTCCACCATATTACATGGCACTAGCCAAGTTAAAAGAGTTGAAGGTGCAATTGTAGGATTTGGTATATAAGGGTTTTATCCATCCTAGTACTTCTCCTTGGGGAGCTCTTATGTTGTTTGTAAAGGAGAAGGATGGAACCTTGAGACTTTGCATTGATTATAGGAAGTTGAACAAAGTCATAGTGAAGAACAAGTATCCATTGCCTAGAATTGATGATTTCTTTGATCAACTTTAGGGTGCTTAATACTTCTCTGAGATTGACTTACGATCAGGTTTCCATTAGTTATGAATCTGAAGTGAAGACATTCCCAAGATAACTTTTTTAGCCTAATTGGTCATTATGAGTTCTTGGTGACATCTTTTGGACTAACAAATGCTCCTGCAGCTTTCATGGACTTGATGAATAGAATCTTTATACCCTTTTTGGACTAATTTGTGATTGTATTCATTGATGATATTTTGTTGTATTCCCTTAATGACTAGACTCATGAACAACATTTGAGATTGGTGTTGTAGACTTTTAGGGAGCATCAACTCTATGCCAAATTTTCAAAATGTGATTTCTAGTTAACTAGTGTAACTTTATTGGGACATGTGGTTTTGAAAGAAGGCATCAGTTTGGATCCCAGAAAGGTAGAAGCAGATCAAAACTAGCTGAGACCCACTTTAGTGATGGAGATTTATAGTTTCTTGGGTTTGGCTAGGTATTATCACCATTTTGTGAAGGACTTTTCTCATATCTTGGCTCTATTGACCAAGTTAACTCAAAAGTATGCTAAATTCAACTGGTCAGATTCATGTTAAACAAGCTTCTAGTGACTTAAAGAGTGCTTAACTATGGAACGAGTGCTAGCCTTATCCACCAATGGTGGTAACTATACCATATATTTTGATACCTCCAGAATCAGTCTTATGTGTGTTTTGATGCAACAAGATAGAGTCATAGCCTATGCATCAAAGCAACTCAAGAACCATGAATAGAACTATCCCGATGTCTCATGTGCCAGTAAGTGAAAAATGAGCACCAAAGACCCCATATGCCTACATCAAAATATAGAAATTCTTGAGTGGAAATAGGAGGGAATGACCATAGATTTCCTCATAGGCATACCAAGAAATCCAAAAAGATACGATTCAATTTAGGTGATTGTGGTCATTTGACCAAGAATGCTTATTTCCTTCTAGTGAAAACAACTTCTTCAGGTTCTCAATGCATCCTATTATTCCTGGATTGGCTTGTGTCTTTACATGGAGTTCCCTTGTCAATTATATCTAATTGAGGTACTCAATTCACCACTTAATTTTGGAGATCTTTCTAAGAGGCTTTAAGGTCACAACTTAATTTTAGCATAGCTTTTCATCCTTAAATGGATGGTCAATCCGAAAGGACCATTCAAGTCTTAGAAGACATGCTTCAAGTCTATGTGTTGGAATTTAAAGGTAGTTGGGAGAGATACTTGCCCTTGAATAAATTTGCTTATAACAATAGCTATCATTCTACCAATCAAATAGCCCCTTTTGAAGCATTGTATGGAGGAAAATACAGATCTTAAATCAAATGCTTTGAAACTAGAGAAGCAAAGCTCTTAGGCCCAAACTTGGTGCTATACACAAATGAAAAGGTCAAAATCATTTAAGAAAAGTTGATAATAGCCTTAAGTTGCCAAAAGTCTTATATTGATAAAAGAAGAAGGGACTTGGAGTTCCAAGTGGGTGATTAAGTGTTTTTTTGGATATCACCCATGAAAAGAATAATGAGATTTGGCAAAAAAAGGGAAAGTTGGGTCCCCAATATATAGGCACATTTCTCATTAAGAAGGATTGGTGCAAAGGCATACAGGTTAGATTTACCTCCAAAATTGGAGGTATTCATCTATTTTTCATGTATCAATGTTGAAAAAATATGGGCAAGATCCACCTCATATCCTTTCTCAAATTCCAATTGAGTTGGATAGCCACCTCATGTGTGAAAAGCATCTGGTGGCTATAGTTAATCATCAAATGAGAAAGCTTTACTCCAAGGACTATCCATCAGTGAAGGTCCTATGGGAGAACCAAGGGCAAAAGGAGATGACTTAAGAGCCTGAGTCCCTCATGATAAATAAGTACCCGCAGTTGTTTAAGTGATCTAATGGTCTGGATCTCCACTTCTTATGACTATATTTTTAGAATTCAAGGATGAATTCTTTTGTTGGGGGGAAAAGTTTGTAATACCTTAAAAAATAATAAAATAATAAAAATAAATAAGAAATACTTTTCAAAGTGACTGTTATATGGTTTCTAAAATTTTCATTGGGGCTGTAATGTAATTTTTCCTTTTTCTAGGAGGACCTTTTTGAAGTTGTTGTCAGGTCAATGAGGTCAACATTCAAATTTTTGCATTACTTTTTATGTTATATTTCCTAGTTGCCTTCCCCATGCATGTATTGCACTTCAGCTCGAAAACCCCCTTGCATCTGCAGTCTTCTTTTTCCACCTACCTTCATCTCTCCTCTGACAATTGTTTGACAAGCTGGTCATTGTCCTCCTTCTTTGGCATCTAATCTAATGTCTCTTCCTTTTAGCTTAACTCAATAGCTCAGCTCTTCTCTTCCTCTTCTCCCTGCTATTTGGCTGGCACTCTAACCAACTTACTAGTAATGCTTCAGCCAGTGCCAGGTTACCCACCTGCACTTTGGAAGGTGATGAGTATTCCTAGAAAAAAAAATTTATTTTATAGCAATTCTACATCAAGTTTTTCAATATATCTAGTTGAAACCATCATTTCTCATATTTGAAGGAAGTTGAAATTTTCTTCTAGATTTGCTTCAATGAAGTTCCTATTAAAGGATCAAACACATCGACACTAAAGTTTGTGAGTTTCAGCTGAAAAATCCAAGTAGGTAGCTTGATCTTGGAATTTCAACTTAGATATTGAAGTTCAATATTAGTATAAAATAGGTGTGCTTAGTTAGAGGACTTTAAAATTTAATTCAAGTATTGATTTTGATGTTGATTATACCCAACTAGGTTGAGTGACCCTAATTTCTAAGCTAGTTGATTTGGCTCTTTAAGGAGTTTCTAAGATGAGTAGATAATCTTACTCTCTAGATAAATCCTATTTATTATATGAAAGAAAGATTTATGGCATGAATTTTTATAGGTTTTGAAATAATGGGATTTTCATATGTTATCCCTTTTGAAAGTTTAATCGTATGTTGTAGGTGTATTTTAGCATGATTTATGCTATTGAAATCGGTGATTTCCATTTTACCATGTGATGATTTATTGATGAAATCCTAGATCCACTAGAAATTTATTGGTAACCTTAAGTGCACTTGTGAATAGAATATTTTACAATTGTGTCGATGGATCATGACGGGGTTATAGGTAGGTTGGATGGATTATGATGGTGTTTGCAAGCATGGTTGGGTGGTTATGGGGATATTTAGAATGTTACAATTACCTTCAGGAATTTTCCTTTGAGATTCCAATTGATTGTTTTGGCTACTTAAGTATTAATTTCTCTCATGTTTACACAATGTTGGATATTTTCGTAGTAGCATACTTTATTGTTCATTCTTATGTTGTTAAATGACTTATTTTAATAAATGAACTTTATGGATGGATGAAAGCTTCCAAACTTATTGTGAGATTTTGACATTTAAGCGAGTAAGCTTATTTTCACAACTATATACATATTATGTCTTATGGATATCGAATATGATTTATCAGCCAAGTTTTGGCTTTCTGTGGGATTATTTGCTCACTAAGTTTCTATGAAACTCACTCCTTTTTCTTAATATTTTTCAAAGCCCAAGGATGCACCTACCATTTCTCCATTTCACACTAGTCCAGAATCTACTCATTAATCAAGTTGATCACCTTATGCGAGGATTAAAGGTATAATAATGGTGAAAGGCCTTGGCAGTTGGTAGGATTGTGTATGCATGTGTTTTGTTTGTTGAGTGCTCAATAGGATATAACTTTATGTTATTTAGGCTGTTGTTATTGTTGTATTACTGTGCAAGTTATGGTGGGTGTGTTACCCTTGTTTATTGCTATATAGGCCTTATGCTCGGACGTCCAAAAAAATAGAGGAAACTCTACCAGATTTTCAATAGAAATTGACATGTACATATTGGGTTATGCATTGATGTAATTGTGTGCCTTTGATATGTCATATGGCATGGTTAGGCTTGTAGAAGGTTTTGTAATGGTGATCTTCTACATTGGTCACAATTTGGGGGATCAGGGCATGACACTTTGCCCATTAAGGCACATGTCCCTTTCAAACAATGTTTTAAACATTTCTACATTTTCCAAAATTTCTATACATCCTCATTGGCCAGCTTGACAACATTCATCGACAACACCCTAGTTTTCCTTTTAAGGACAAAGGAAAGTAAAGTTAGTTTAATCTATATTATAAATGAATCCAAATACATAGATTAGACTAACTCTATCCCTAGTGTCTTGCTAGTCCTGCTATATATATTTTCAAAAGATGATAAATAGGAAACTTAGATGGTGGATCCTCTAAGGATTGAACCATTCCATGGCCATCAGTAGTAACACATTTAGAAGTTGTAAAACGATGATCTCTACCTCATGTAACACTTCACATATTGCCAGTCTTACGATTACGATATAATGTATGTTAATTTTATATGCTCTTAATTGACTGTCAACTGTAGTGGTGAATCTATCAACTATGATTTCTGTTAGTTGATTATCCATTTTACTTGCCAGTAAAAGGATTGGCTACAATTTCCTAAGTATCTAAAAAATAATCCACAAATTAATGAGTCTGAGGCTCAATGAGATAAACATGGACCAATTATATGAATTCATCACACAACAAGAACCTTATATTCAAACACATGTTTACACACTATTAGCTGAGGTCACCATAGCTACACATTTTCCTTAACTTTAATGTTGAAAAACAATTTTAGTTTATAAATAATGCTTGTATTAATATCAAACTATATGCTTTAATGTTTGTTATTTGTTTTACAGATTTGAAATCAAAGCTCGTGATTCAAGTGATCCAACTTTAGATCTAGGATTATATTTTATTTTATAGGATTTTTGTAAATAAATTCTAAACAGTTTGATTCAAATATTTTTTAACTAATATAGTGAGGAAGAATAAATCACTTGAAAAGAAGAAAAATCAAATAATTTTCAAATAAGTTTTTGAATAATTTTTCACAAGTGCAAATACATATAATTTGAGAATCGATTCATGAATCAATTCTTATTGAAGAACTTGTGAAAATACATTTGAATTGAGTTACTAATTGATTCCAGCTAATTTGAGAAATTGTTTTAAAAAATATTTCTTATCAATGGTTAGGATTTTGATCTGAATCGATTCACTTCTTGATTCAATATACTATGATTCAATTCATGAACCAATTTGGATAAGGAATGTTCTTCCTAAACTTCATATATGAATCTATTCATAAATCGATTCATTAATGAAAAGCAGTTGCAACCACTTTGAATTAATTCACGAATCAATTCATAAATTGAAAGTTAGTTATTCTATTAGAGTTGATTATAGTAGTTATATAAAGGCTTAATCACTTTAAGTTTTCATAAGATTTCATATCATTCTTTCTCTCTTAAGTGTGAAAATTATAGAAGTTTTAGAGCTTTAGAAGATTATACTCTTCCTTATTTTGTTTTGAAAATTAAATTTATTAGAAATCAAGTTGTTGTAGAATTCATCAAGGTTAATTAGACTTGCTTTCAATTTTGGTATTGTATTGCTTTCACTTAATCTTATTTCTATTTTTGAGTTTTCTAGGGTTTGTAGAAATCTTGTTTAGGTGTGGAAGAGCCTGTGTTAATTCTTCTAGGTTAGCAAGATCCCTATAAATTCTTGTTTATGTAATAACTGGCAGTTTAGGAGCCTATGGATCTTAATGTTCTTGTAATAAAAGAAAATCTTCCGGTTAAGGAATGATCAAGTGGAGGTAGACTTCATCTATGGTCTCAGGTGAAGTTGAACCACTTTAAAAATCGTGGTCTTGCATATTTTCTTTATTAATCCTTTATATTTTACTACTACACAAACTATTTTACAATTTCTGCATATTGAACAATACTGTAATCTACATAATAGTAACTTTGATATCTTGATCTATTATATTCTAATTTCATCAATTAAGTTTTAAAGAACTAAACTTTTTACACTATCTTCTTATGAAAACAAATTAATAAAAAGGTGTATGCACATTCCCCTAAAGGAATAAGGGAAAGATCCTATTGATTGTTTATCTTTAACTTTGATTGTGGGACCTAATAGTTGGTATCAGGCCTTTGGCTCTTGATATGCCTTTTGTTTTTCTTGAAATGGATTCAAATTTCTTTTTGTTATTTGAGTGCCCTCCAATGCACATACCACTAGGCTTTAACAATGAATACTACACATATTGGAAACAAAAAATAAAAGATTTCATTGAAGCAATAGATGTTGATATGTGGGACTTGGTAGAAGATGGTTATGAGCCCCCTAAAACTCTAATTAATGGTGAAATACAATTAAAACCTAAATCATTGTGGACTAATGATGAAAGAAAGAAACATTTGCTGGCTGCTAAAGTGAAATGAATAACATCTAATTCTCTATCCCCTTATGAGTATGAAAGAGTCTCTAATTGTAACATTGCTAAGGAGATATGGGATCACTAGAGATTGCACACATAGGTACCTCACAGGTAAAAGCCTCTAAGGTGCATGTGTTAATTTCACAATTTGAAAGTTTTCAGATAGAGGAGGGTGAGTCGATAAAGGATTTGATCCAGAGATTTATGATGATTACTAACCATTTAACTTTACTTGATAGAAAATTTGAAAACATAGATCTTGTTTAAATCCTTGATAGAGGAGTGGCAGGCCATGATCAAAGCAGTAAAGAAATCATTGAAGATGGGCATCCCTACAATTCAAGAACCCTTTGGTAACTTGGAAGAGTATGAAATTGAACTCAAAAGATATAAGAAGAATGGGAATGATAAAAAGAAAAAGACTTTAGCACTCAAAGCTGTAAAAGTGTCAAAAATCAAATGAAGAAGACTTTGAGAGTGATCTGGAAGCACTTGACAAACTTGACAAAGAAGATGTAGCATTTCTCACCAAAAGACTATAGAAAATCATAAGAGAGAAGAGGAGTAAAGATAGAAGAAAACCAGCTCCATAGAAAAAGAGCAACAATAAAATTGAGTAAGGGAATTTAATAAGCACAATTCCTACCTACTTTGAATGTAAGAAACCTAGCCACATCAAGCTAGATTGCCCAGTTTACTTGAAAAAACAACTAGAAAATGAAAGAAGAAAGAAAAAGCCATCCTACAGAAGGTCAAACTTTGCTATCTAGGATGAAGATGAGGCAGATTCTAGTGTAGATGAGGAAGAATCCGAGGAAGATGCTTTGTTATGTCTTTTGGCTAGACACAATGACAATTTTGAGGCATTTGGCAAAAATTCCTTCTTTGCAATTTTTGATAATGATGAATTTAAATTTGAAGAAGAATTTGATGCAAAAAGCGATAAGGAAGAACTAGATGATTTGTGCCTTAAATTGTATGATTCACTAGTTCAAACCAAGACACAATTGACCATTACTAAAAGTAAGCATGAAAGCTTGATTCTGCAATTTAAAGACCTAGAAAAAGAAATAGTTGATTTGACTACATTAATTAAGAAGTTAAATGATAAGAAGGAGTGTGAACAATGTAGATGCTATAAAGCTGAAATTAAAACACTAAACATTGTAGATAGCAACAAAATTTTGAAGACGTGCTACATAATCAGATGTTTTCACATAACAGAGCTGGTTTAGGATATTGGCAACCTATTATAGGAAATCTAAAAGGTGGAATCTTGCTTATGTCACTTGCTTTTACTACAATCATGGAGGTCATCACATAAGAGACTGTCCATTTAGAAATGGAACATATTTTTTAAAACCAAATGAAAAACTTTTATGGTAACCTAAGTCTTTTACTGCCAGAAAAATTTCTGCTATTTCTGTTGTTTCCACTAACAAAACTGGACCAAAAATGTAGTGAGTACCACCAATGCTAGTATGGCTTTGAATGTTGTAGGAATGTGAGAGACAACAAAAATTTATGGTTTTTGGATAGTGGATGTTCAAGACATATGACTAGAAACAAGGACATGTTCATTTCTCTCACACCTATAAATGGAGGTAAGGTAACCTTTGGAAACAATTCTAAAGGAAAGGTCAGAGCTACAGGTAAGGTTGATAAGTCCTCTGACTATTGCATAAATGAAGTTTTATATGTAAATGGACTTAAACACAATTTGTTAAGTGAAAGGCAATTCTATGACAAAGGCAATCAAGTCACTTTTAATTCAAATAAATGTTTGGTTATGAATGACAATAATAGAAAATTGAAATTAGTAGGTTATAGAGTGAACAATGTTTATTTGTTTGATCTTAACTCTGAACTTAAATTGGATTCAACATGCTTAGTTAGCTTTGATGATGACACTTGGATTTGGATGATTTTTCTAGATTTACATGGACTCTCTTTTTTCTTACAAATGTAATTCAAAATGAGAATAGATGTTCTATTATTTCTATAAGAAGTGACCAAGGGAAAAAATTTGAAATTAATGACTTTACTAGTTTTTGTGAAATACATGGTATTGAGCACAATTTTTCAGCACCAAGGGCACCACAGCAAAAGAGTGTTGTTGAAAGGAAAAATAAATGCTTAGGTGAAATGGCATGAACCTTGTTAAATGATAGTAGACTTCCAAAGTCCTTCTAGGCCAATGCAATTAACATTGTATGTTATATAATGAATAGGGTACTTTTAAGACCTATTTTAAACAAAACAACACCCTATGAATTATATTTTTGATGAAAGCCTAATGTTGCATACTTTCATGTCTTTGGCTATAAATGCTATATACATAATAATGATAAGGATAACTTACACAAGTTTAATCCTAAATCTAATAAAGGAATCTTTATTGACTATTCTTCATCTAGTAAGGCCTTTAGAGTTTACAACAAAAGGACCTTGAAGGTTGAAGAATCTATGCATGTAGTTTTTAATGAGTATACTTTAAGTGATCATTGGTTAGATGTAGAAGAAGATTAGTAACAATGGTGGACTTCTACATCAACTCAACAAGATGATTTTAGGATACATGCTACAAAACCAAGAGAGGATGTAGATTTTGTTATTATGGACATTACACCACCTTACTCTCCACATAAAACTTGGAAGTTCATGGGAAATCATCCCAGAGATCTCATAATAGGAGATGCATCAAGAACAGTAACACATACTAATTTGAAAAACCTCTACAATTTTTCTACATTTGTTCCTTTGCTTGGGTTTTAAAACATTGTAGAGGCCCTAAAAGATGAAAACTGGACTTTAGCTATGCAAGAGGAGCTAAATCAATTCAAAAGGAACTAGAACATTGGTACTAAAACCTGAAGACACTAATGTAATAGGGACTTGTTGGGTGTTTGGTAATAAATTAGATAAAAATGGAATCATAATTAGAAACAAGCTAGATTGGTTGCAAAAGGCTATGATCAAGAAGAAGGTTTATCGGACTTTTGCCCCAGTAGCTAGGCTAGAAGCCATTAGGATGCTGTTAGCTTTCGCTTGTACAAGAAATTTTAAGCTTTACTAGATGGATGTTAAAAGTGCTTTTCTTAATGGATACATTTTAGAAGATATCTATGTACAGTAGCCCCTAGCTTTTGAAGTCCCCATAAATCCAAACCATGTTTTTAAGCTTCAAAAAGCCTTATATGGTCTGTAACAGGCACCTAGAGCCTAGTATGATAGACTTAGTAAGTTTTTAATTGAGAAAGGCTTTAAAGGAGGGACTATTGACGCAACACTTTTTATATTACAGAAGAGTAAAGATATTCTACTTATACAAATTTATGTAGATGACATTGTTTTTGGCTATATAAATGAGCATTTATGCAAAAAATTTCTTAAAGTCAATGCAAAACAAATTCAAGATGTCCATGATAGGGGAGTTGACCTTTTTCCTTGGCTTGTAAATTAAACAGTCAGTTAAAGGTATTTTCTTATGTCAAACTAAATACACTCTTGAACTGTTGAAGAAATTTCAATTTGATACTTCTAAACCTATAAGTACTCCTATGAGTCCTTCCTTAAAATTGGACTCTAATTTGAATGGTAAAAGTGTAAATTCTGCTTTATTTAGAGGCATGATAGGTAGTTTGTTGTATTTGATAGTAAGTAGACCTAATATTATGCTAAGTCTTTGTGTTTGTACGAGATATCAAACCAATCATAAAGTGTCACATCTTTCTGCTATAAAAAGAATTTTTAGATATCTTGTAGGAACCAAAAACTTAGAACTTTGGTACCCTAGGTTAGAAACTTGTAGCACCTTAGGCTATTCTGATGCAAACTATGCAGGGAGCAAAATAGATAGAAAAAGTACTAGCGGTACATGTCAATTCATTGGACATTCATTAGTATCATAGCATTGCAAAAAGCAAAATTGTGTTGCCTTATCTACTACCAAGGCAGAGAACATAACAGCTGGAAGTTGTTGCACCCAGATCCTTTGGATGAAACGATAGCTTTTAGACTATGGACTAAAGTTTGAAAAAATTTCAATCCTTTGTGATAGCACAAGTGCCATAAATATAACAAAGAACCCTATAATGGACTCTAAAACTAAGCACATTCAAATAAGATGCCACATTTTAGGGGATCATGTAAAAAAAAAAGAGATATCACAATCGAATTTGTTCAAACACACTATCAATTAGCTGACATCTTTATAAAGCCCTTATATGAAAAGAGGTTTGTGTTCATTAGAAGAGAAAAAGGTATAATGAATCTTGAAGAAAATCATATAAATTACATGTTGTTACATTGTCTATTATATGCTTGTTTAATTCTCATTGTTTTGACACTTTCTTAATTTGTTATGTTTGATTTTCTAATGCAAAATTTAACTTAAGCATCAGGGTTTCTTCAATTTGTTTTGCAAGTATATGTTTTGGAGAATTGAGGTATACTTAATGCTTTTATCAGACTAATAGGAAATTCTACCTGAACCTTATATAAAAATTGTTTTTTAAGCCTTAAATCAATTTCAGAATTGATTACAATTTTTTCTAGGATTTATTTTGAGTTATTGAATTGATTCATTAATCAATTCAAAGCCTAAAATTTTGAACAATAAATTGATTCTAAAATTGATTCATCAAAATTTCTTAAGTTTTAATCTGACTCAAAATTTTCTAAAATTTTATCAAGACTACATGAATCGATTCTACAATTGATTCAAGATAGAATTTTGTTAACAAAATCAATTTTGAGTTGTTGTTCATATCTGAATGTATTTCTTACTTTTTACATTTTTTTGGTTAACTGATTTACTAATCATCTTAAGGGGAACTATATGCTTTCTCTACTCTTTTTGATGTGCCAAAAGGGAGAGAAAAAGCTAAAAGTTTCATTTTAGATGAACCTAAGAAATTTCTTTTCTGAAATTAAAAAAGAAATGATATATGAAAGGGGGAGACTATTTTTCTTTCTCTCCCTAAAAAAATTTTTTTGCAGACTTTAAATCTCGTCTAAAATTGTTTGTGAACATTAAAAAGGGGGAGATTGTTAGCCTAGGTCACCCTAGCTACACATGTCATTGATTTTAATGTTGGAAAACAATTTTAGTTTATGAACAATGCTTATATTAATATCTAACTATGCGCATTAGTGTTTGTTATTTGTTTTACAAATTTGAAGATTCAAAGTTCATGATTCAAGACATCCAACTTTAAATGTAGGATTTTATTTTATTTTATAGGATCTTTTGTAAATGAATTCTAAATAATTTGATTCCAATATTTTTTAACTGATATAGTGAGGAAGAATAAGTCACTTGAAGAGAAGAAAAATCAAATATTTTTCAAATAAGTTTTTAAATAATTTTTCACAAGTGCAAATTTTATAAAAACTATTTTTTTTTACTCTAAGAATCGATTCTTACTAAAGAACTTGTGAAAATAGATTTGAATTGAGTTACTATTTGATTCCTACTAATTTAAGAAATTGTTTTGAAAAAAATATTTCTTATTCAAGGTTAGGATTTTAAATTGAATCATTCACTTCTTGATTCAATATACTATGATTTGATTCATGAACTGATTTGGGTAAAGAATGTTCTTCATGAACTTCAGATATGAATCGGTTCACAAATTGATTCATTAATGAAAAATAGTTGTAACCACTCTAAATCCATTCACATATCAATTCATAAAGGCTTAACCACTTTTAGTCTTCATAAGATTGCATATCATTCTTTCTCTCTTAAGTGCGAAAATTAGAGAAGTTTTACAGCTTTATAAGATTTTCCTCTTCTCATTTCTCTTCAAAATCAAATTGATTAGAAATCAAGCTATTGTAGAATTCATCAAGGTTAATTGAGACTAGCTCTCAATTTTGATATTTTATTACATTCACTTAATCTTGTTTCTATTTTAAGCATTTCTAGGGTTTGTAGAAATCTTTTTTAGGTGTGGAAGAGCCTGTGTTAATTCCTCAAGATTAGCAGATCACTATAAATTCTTATGTGTATAATAACTGGCAGTTTAAGAGCTTATGAATCCTGTTATTCTTGTAATAAAAGAAGATCTTCTAATTGAGGAATGATCCAGTGGAGGTAGACTTCATCTGTGATTTCAGGTAAAGTTGAACCACTTTAAAAATTATGGTTTTACATATTTTCTTTACTGCTCCTTCATATTTTATTGCTACACAATCTCTTTTACAATTTTTCTATATTGAATAATGCTACAATCTACATAACAGTAACTTTGATATCTTGATCTACTATATTCTAATTTCATCAATTAAGTTTTAAAGAATTCAACTTTCTACACTATCTTTTCAAGAAAACAAATTGATAAAAAGGTGTATGAACATTCCTCTAAAGGAATAAGGGAAAGATCCCATTGATTGTTTATCTTTAACTCTGATTGTGGGACCTGACACATACCATTAACAAATAACTAGTACTGATGCCATTTCCATAAGGAATTATAAAGTATTCAAAGATTTACCATTAAGTTATTTAACATTATGCATTGCTCAACACATTAAGCCATTCCACACCAAATTCTGGCTCTTATAGCCATATGTCCACAATCCAAATTTATCATGTATTTCAATTTCATGACATCATATTTCAACATGTCATGTATCAACAATATAAACCATATAGTACCCGAATTATAATTCAATTAATACCTTCTTTGTCACTTCAATCCCATCTTATCTTGCACAAACCTAACCTTTGCCCTTCAGCACCTGCCTTATTTGCCTCTACCATATTGGAACGTGTAGATCAAAGATCCGATTCATAGTTTCCCACCATAACCCACAATTCTCATATCAAGCCTCAAAAGTTGTTAGGTATTAAATCAGTCAATTCTCATAATAAATATCTCATCACTTTCATATCAATATATTTCATCTTCATTCATGACATTGTGCATCATTTGATGTCTCACATACATAATCAAAAATTGCATCGTATACTCATTCATTGCAGTGATTATAATTTCAACAATCATAACTTCACAATGTCACTTTTCTATAATCATAGGCATTCATGACCATTGCAATGCTTTTTTAACTCATATTTGCATTCTTTTATAAACTTATTGTTTAGAAATGATTGTATGCACATTCATTGTATTTATTAAAATTAGTTTATAAACCACTTTCTTAGAATATTACATGTGCCATATATGTTTAATTAGACCTTCTATGGTTTTGAATTAAAGAAATAGAATGTAGTTTCAAATAAGGGAAAATGGAACTAAATAAATTGGAATTCTTTTTGCAAAAAGTGCAATTAGAATCACAAGTAGAATTGCTAAAGAAAAGCAAGCATGATCATGATTAGAATCAAGAATTTATTTATGAAAGGCTCAATTCAACTTGAGGAAAATATAGTTAAGAATGAGACCTTGCTAGCCAATTTTGAAAACTTTTGGGAAGTCCAATTTTTAACATGATCAGAATCGTGATTAGAATGAAAAAACAGAGCAAGGTTGGTCAATTTGATTCATGAACTTCTAGTTCAAAGTTTAATTCAAATCGATCAAGAAAAACTATTGAACTTTTACGAGTATGATCATAGGTTTAGTTCAAAATGGTACAATTCAACTCACATGAGCAAAATTTGCATATTAATAGTAGAAAAATAGGGGAACTCATTTCCAATACATAGACACACTATAGGATTATATTATCCCATGTTTTTGGAAGCGTAAACAAATACAAACTTAACTATTTCAACATCATACTCATTATCATCTCAATAATCCACTTTATCATCAAGTTTCATCATATCATCACAAAACCCTTTTTTACTAGTTTCCACCACAAATCAAAAGATTTCAAGCAAGAATCATGTCATAATTCATCAGAATTGTAAGTATTACTCACCTCAACAACTTGAACACAAGAAATTGTAACTATTTTACCAAAATCTTCTACGCTCTTCAAAATAAAAAATAAGAGTATATTAGCTTCTAATCCTTTTTCCATAGATTTCTCTCATTAACTAAACTTATATAATTAAATTGTGATTCTTATATCATGAATAAAGCTATATCTAATAGATTTGAGCTTCAAAACGTTAGAAAAATTGATTTGATTCATGGGTTGAATAGTATCATGAATAGTAATAGAAAACTTAAAAAATTCATAACTTGAATTATGGTCAATGAATTAATATAATTTTGGTGCCAAAATGAAGAGCAATAAGAGAGGATTCAACAATAAAAACTTATGAATATAAAAAGAAGAGTTAGAGAGCTTACTTGTAGAAAGAATGTGAAGGTAGAGAGAGAAAGTGAAAACTTGGAAATGAAGATGAGAGTTTTTCATGGATGGTATGTGAGTGTGGGAAGGCTTAAAGGAGAAAGTAAGCCAACTAGGAGAGGGGCAATTTGGAAAAAAATAAGTTAACTTATCACTATTTACAAGTTGACAGCTTACCTATTTCCTTATTCCATCCACTTGAGCTCAAATTTAACAGACTTATCAATTTCCAAAAATTAAGAAATTTTAATACAAATTAATTGAATTAAACATCTTCATAATGACTATGATTTTATGTTCATTTGATATCCACAACCCTTGTTGCAAATTTTTGAAGTTTTCTGCAAATAGAATTTCAAAATTATAATTTTTGTTCCTTGGGCATTCTTGATCAACTTTTTGACCTTCTAAGGGTTTCATAAAATCCATATAATCAATTTCTATTATTTATAGTTTTCTCATAGCTCAAAATTTATAGTTTTGAAATTATTGAAAAAAAATTCAGATTCTTCTTTTTGAATTTTCTGACAAAATAGGTTTTCAAAAAATTCAGAATTATTATAGTTTTAGTATAATTTTATGGAAAGTTTAAGCTTTTGAGAGATTGAATATTTTCATCATTAAGTAATTTATTTTCAAATCTTAAAAAAAATAAAAATAAATAAATTTTAAAGCAAAATTAGTAACCCAGTAATGACTTAACCTTTATTTCTCTTTTCATATTCTGGTCTTTCTGGACAAGAATTTCGTGTATATGTACCACATATTATGAAATTTATTATAGATGACACATAATTAATAATCTGATAACTACAAAAGGTATTTACATGAGGCAATTGATTATTGAATTTATGCAATTTTAATTTTTTTTCAACTACTATTTCATGGAAATTTCCTGGCATTAATTTTTAAACCTCCCAAAGTCAGTATGAACAGACTGATCTATATTCTCTATCATGATGATTGCTTGTTGGGTGGCGACAGAAGCCACTCTCTTCTACTTGCTCCTAAAGACAATTGCAAGTGCCAATACCATTGCAAACTTTCAGCTTTCCAAGTTGATAAGAAAAAGATATCTTGTTTTCAGCTTCACATGATAATACAGGCACGAAGTTTCAATGCATACAAGTGGGCGACTTTATGACAAACTGAATAAAAAGGAAATGCTATAAACTTCAAAAAACAGGAAAGAATTTTGCCTAATAGCTTACTATAAAAATAATCAAGTGCAGGCCGGTGGCATGCAAAATTGCAATATTTTCCTTTGGCTTTATATGAATGCCTATATAATGGAATAATTCGAAAGTTAAGCAAAGTAGCTTTATATATATATATATATATATATATATATACACACACACATGTATATATGTATATAAATGGGGATTGCTAACCTTCATACCTTTACATAATTTAAGTAGATGGGATATTTTAGTAATTTTCATTTTCAAAAGTGAAGTCCATCTTTTATTAAGAGAGAGAATTAGTGACTTAAGCACTTAATTATTGTCTCTTTATTTTCCTAAAATTTCTACATTTCATTATTTTTTACTCCAATTTTTGTTATGTAAGCACTCTAGTTTTCTACCATATTTTTTTTTATGTAAGCACTCCAATTTTTTGAGATGTTATTACTTAGAATTTTGGTTGATTAAAAGAATAGTCAAATTAATATTTTATGAAATAGCTTTATAATAAAATATTTGATACATATGTAGCTGTTTAAAAAATTGATACTTATATAACTAAACATGAAAATTTTTCTCAAAAATCAATGCAAGAATCTTATAACCATATGTTTATAATGAAATATTTGATACATATAACTAAAAAAATTGGAGTGCATTCATAAAAAAAAAAATCGAAGTAAGAAAATGAAGTGTAGAAATTTTAGAAAATTAAATTTTAAATGAGAGTACTAAGAGATAAATAATAATTAAATATTTCAGTTATTAATTCTCTCTCCTTATTAAGCTAGACTTTTCTTTCAAAAATAAACATTACTAAGATGTCCCATCTATTTCAATTGATATAAAAGACTAAAATACTATTTTGGTCCCTCACAAATGCAATGTTTTTTTTTTTAATTTGGTGCTTACTTAATTTTCATTCTTGGTTTGGTCCTTTACAAATTCAATTTGATGCAATGAGGTCGTTTTGTCAATTTGTCTCTCACTTTGCTAATGAGATTGATGATATGGAAGTTTAAAGTCTAATCCCGATGCCTTTCAATGTTTATATAGTACCCCCATGCTATAAATCTACTTCGTAACTTTAATTCAAAAGTTGGAACATAAGATAACCACTTTAATTTCTTCTTTTTCATCATTTAATACATGTTTTCATTCATGTAAATACTTAATTTTCTTGCACAAGTTATATTTAGTGTCTACACAAATACTGGGTGGCATCATATAAGATTTTGGACTTCTAAATCATTAGTTTAGTTAATGGGATGTGAAGTATATGAATAAATGACTTTATTAAAGGAAATTGAATATGTTAAGGACTAAATTGAGAATGAAAATTAAATAGGGATCAAATTAAGAAGTCTTGCATCTACATGAGACTAAAATGATGTTTTATTCGATATAAAAAATAAGGGACTATCTAGTATGGACTAATAGAAAACCGGTATAGATTTGCACCACCTAATCAATAGCTATTACTTAATAATCTTGTAATCTGATTGACAAAAATGTAATGTACTTTTGAGAAGTCATTAAAATCATGAATCAGCCCTAAATTTATCTTATTCGAGACTATCTAAGTCAAGGCCTGAAAGCGGAATCAGTGCATTATAGAGGTGATGGAAGTCGATTTCAAGGAAGAGCTTAGAAGTAGGTGATAATGGAAAGGAGCGTGTTGATAGTACTTCTCGCAGAGACCAAGTAGTTCTGGATGTAAATCCAAGAAGGAGGAGATTAGTTTCCATTGTGCGGTACCAAATCAGTGATTCTAAGGTAAAATCCTTTGCTTAATTGTTATGGTTGTTGCATTCCCTTAATTTTTATGAATAGCTTTAATTGTATGAAATTTTCAACTATTTTATTTTTTATTTCATTCATTCTCGTCACACACAAAATCTATCTTCTTGCCATAGACTATGCCAAGAGTTAGGCTAGGAGTTTACCTCTGTGTAGGCTGGTTCTTTGTATGTATATGAATGAGATATTTTTGGAATTATATAGAACAACACTAGCGGAATTCAGTTCAGGTCTATTGAGTTACATGTCACATGCATTCCTTGGGTGATATTGGTGCAAAACGTGATTGATCATTCTAGGCCAAACTATATTTTGTCAAATCCTATTAAAAATGCTCTTTAATTTATATTTGTGTATATTCGTCTTGCCTAGTACAAAGTAATCTAGATCATTCACAAGATTGCAAAAGCCACACAAATATGAAAAATACGGATGTTGGAAACCAAAAGATGCTAATTGCTTTATAAAAAGAACCATCTTTCATGAGGTCTCGCAATCAAAAGGATATGAGGTTGTTTGATAGGATTTCTGTTAGTCTAAAGGTATATTGTAATTTTTTCATAAAAATTTTAATTATTAATATTGATGTTCCAGTTGAAATTTGCTCTTTATCAACAGACATTACGAACGTCACTAATTTCTTGTAAAGTTATTTTCATAAGACATATTCTGAACCTAGCTAAACTTGAAATTATATTTTGGCTTTTCAAAGTTAGTATTCAATTCTTACTAATGATGAAGGGATAGGTGTTTACTTCAATAAAAATGGAATGAAATGGAATTGAGACGATACTGGTAGTTTATGCACAAAATATGGCCATATATTTTTATGTAGACATTAGTCTAGAAGAATATATATCCATTGCAGATGATACACTTGGCCACTATTTTCTACATCAGTTATCTTTCTTCCTTCGACCATCTCAAGTAACAACATTCCATAACTATATGCATCTTATTTATATGACACATTGCCAAATTTTCTTGAAAAGACTTCAGGTGCAATGTAGCCCATGGTGCCTTTAGTTGTTGTCATTGACACAATTCTTTGATCCTTAGAACAAAATTTAGCCAAACTGAAATTAGAAATTTTAGGCATGAAGTTTTCATCTTGCAATATATTATGAGGTTTGATGTCAAAATTGAGAATTCATTTAACACAACCTTGGTGAAGATATTCAATCCATCTGCCTATACCAAGAGCAATATCTTGAACCTTTTCCTAGCCTAGAAATACATCCTTGGTGTCTACTGAAGATATGAATTTCTTCAAGGAGCCATTTTCTAAGAATTCAAACACTAAAGCTTATCTAAGTCCATCCACACAAAATTCAGCCAAGTGAAGCACGTTGACATGCATTGTGGGTTTTGACACATTGTTTCCATTTCATTGATAAACTCAACGTCATTTTTTGTTGAAATGTCTAGAACACTAATAGCAACTTGAATTCAGTGGAAAGAGTCCTTTTGAAGACAGTCCATAAACTCCTTGGCCAAGTTCGTCCTTGAACTAATTTGTGATTCTCTTTGTATTTGACATAGCCTAAAGTGGCCCTTGGCTATTGGACAATCAACATAGGACGACCAATCCAAGTCAAGCAAGGAAATAATTGCTAAAGAAGGTTAAGGGTACAGGCCTAATTTAAATGACCATTAGCACTTGGTCGATCAACTAAGGGCATAGACTTGGCCACTAAGAAAACATCAAACAAATCAACTCCTTGGCCATCATACAACAATTGGCATGACCTAAGGCATGCACAAACAATGTGATTATATCAACCACCAAGTAAGAATCTTGCTCATGCCAACAATATGCTACAAACACATGGTCTCTCATCATACATTCAGAAGCACAACAATTGGCACACTTGTCACCTATATAATAGACTAGGTACCTCCTCTTTAGATCATCTTTCTTATGTTTATAAAAAATTTTCTTGAGAACTAACTTGAGTTTTGGAGTGTACTTAGTGGATCACTCTAGTCATGTGCGACTAACTTTGTTAGGTGTGCAAGTCACTTTTCCCTAATTCTCATTCACCTAATCAGCCATTCTCAGAAGAAGAGTTTCATTTGGCATCATCTGTGACTTTCCCTGCCATTATGTCATGATGTTCTTGTTCACATTATTCTCATGCTCTATTTCTAGAAGGGCATTGCTACTCTGAAAGGACTCATGATATGGATCATGGGGATCAAATGGCTGAGGAGGCTTATAGAATTATTGTTAAGTTCAAGCGTAATGCAATAGCAGAGCAGGTTTACCATTTACAGGAGAATTCAAAGGCCTTCATTGCACACAAACTTTGCTTGCCTTTCCTCCACCACCATCGGACCCTACAAGCCCAACCCTCTTTGAAGTTAACTCGACCACTACCCTCATTTCTTATCCTCAGCTTACTTTACTACATGACACATTGAGCCATAGCAACAATAGCCATGCCCAACACCTTCTTAGCCAAAGCAAGTCCCTAACCTGATTAGCCTTTCCCCATTGCACCACCTTACCAAGCCAATGGTAAACCACCATCTCTTCCACCCACTAACTCTATAAATTGCAACTCTGATTATCTAACACCATCGTAATCATCTTCATGGCTCCACCAAACATGGTCAGTTTCCACCAACATGTGTGAAACCATGTCACCAATACACATGGGCCTTACGACCTGCTAAACCTAACCATTGACCTCACTTAAAATAGTTATCTTCTTGTCAGAAAGAGAACTACCCCTTCTTAATGCTAGTCATGGCTGCTCCTTTGCCTACCTACTTTAAGCCACCAATCCACACTAATCCATACTTTGTGCCATGTCTTCTCTATGACTCTAACAAAGGTCGGTTTGTGCTGGTTCATAACCTTGTCAAGACAGTTGATCAGCAGTTTCTATTAGCTAGCTGATGCATTTTCCATTTATTTTGTGACCAGTAGGGCACCTAGGAAAATGACAATTACCTTGGTCAATTTCCAACAAAGGTAGCATAAGATGCCTAAAGGATACCTAGCCCATTTTACTACGTTGGCTCTAGACATTATAGACCTTAATGAAGGTGTACTAGTGCATAATCAACTCTAATCTCTATTTTAGCCACTTTTCCCTTTCCTTGGCAAAGTGACCTACAGTTTCTCTTTCAAAACTTTTAGATTGATCAGAAAAGTATTTCAATGTTGAAAAAGTTGAGCTCACCCAATAGTAGGTCAAGCAAACATAGTTTGATAGTGTACCAACCAAAGATAGAGCACTTGAATAGGAGAGAAGGGCCCCAGAGCAATATAATAATTACAAGCTACTAAATGCACCAATCAACTATATCATGTAAGACATTAGAGTTGTTGATCTAATGAAGTTTCCCCCATAAAAGTGGAGAAAATTCCCCTTGGACAACAAATCAATGTTTTATGAATTCCATCATGGCTATGAACATCACACAAAAGATTGTGTCACTTTGAAGGATGAGATAGAAGCACTTATAAGAAAGTGCATCATTTGAAGTATAATAAGTTCTAAACAGGAGAAAATGGCAAAAAAAAGGGAGTGAAAAAGTAGGATTGTTCCCTATGACCCATTCAATTAGAAAGCAAACAAGTTGAGGTAGCCTCCTAGTCCGGGGGGCGATAGAGACCATTGCAAGAAGCTTCCAAGAGGAAGAGCCTCCAAAAATGCCAAAAGAAGACATCTTTGAATAGTGATGATAATGGACAAGAAGAAGAGAGAACAGTATGAGCCAATCTATTTCATAGAGAAGAACTTTGGGGATATCAACTAGGGCCATAATGATCCAATTGTAATATTGGCATTAATGCATAACCTCGTAGTAAAAAGAATAGTCAAAAGAATACTCATTGACCAAGGAAGTTCAATTGATACATAAACATTTTGATTGGTTTCACAAGACGACAAGTTCAACTGGAAAGGGCAATGACCCTTAGGCAAACTCGCCATTGACTAAGAATCAAAGTGCCACTTTTCTTAGTCATGACCACCCTAAATAAAGCTTACAATGTGATCTTGGGGAGATCATTTTTGAATCAAGCAAGGACCATTGTCTCCAAATCCCACCTGTAAATGAAATTCCCAATGATAGAAAGGATTAGAGAAGTTCAGGCTGATAAGTAGGTGGTTTGTAAATGCTATATGGCCAGCTTGGCCATGAGCAAAGAAAGCACCATTGCAATGGAGCCAACGATTATCAACTCATAGAATAACAAGTGTTAGATGGTAGACTTAACTTTATTCAATGTTTAGTAACATAACCCACATCAACTAGAGCCAAGATCAGATTTAAAAGAGGTACAATTTTTTGAGGAGAAGGATGGAAGGACAATAAAATTATGGCTGAGCTCACAAGGTAGGGTTGAGATCAATTAGTGGACATTACAAAGGCAAAAAAAGCTGAACCAAGGGGCTAATAATGGACATTATATATTGACAGCTCATCAAATGGAAAGGGCAATAGGGCAAGAATAATCTGAGAAGGACCTGCAGACTTAATATTAGAGTATTCATTTAAGTTTGACTTCAAAGTGACAAACAATCAAGCAGAATATGAAGTATTGATAGTAGAGTTAAAGCTAGCAAGAGAGATTAGGGCCCAATTGTTAGAAATTAGGAGTGACTCTCAGTTGATAATTGTCGAAGTCAGAAGAGATTATGAGATCAAAGAACTAGCATTGACATGATATGCCAATATAGCAAGAAGCTTGCTAAAGGTATTCAACTATGAGCTAATAAGAATCCCTAAGGAGGAAAATGATCAAGTAGACGCATTTGCCACACTGGCTAGCATTAAAGCAACAAAGAATAGCCGGACCATAACACAGAAAACAATGTAGTCACCTTGCACAAATGAAATAATGTTCATAAATTAGGAAGAGTTTTGGCTAACTCCAATTATGACATTCCTAGAAGAAGGGCACCTACCAGAAAATAAAAAAAAGGCTAAGAAAGTCGAGTAAAAAGTAGTGAATTTTTGCTTGGAAAGGGTGTAATTGTTTAAGAAAGGCTTTTCCTTCCCATTGTTAAGATGCCTATGGCTAAGTGAAGCCAATTATGTCCTAAGAGAGATACAAGAAGGGATTTGGGGGAGCCATATGATAGGAATGACAACAGCTTTAAAGGCCATTCAGTTGAGGCATTTTTGGCCTAGGATGAAGAAGAAGGCAATCAAACTTGTGCAAATATGTGAAAAGTGCAAAAAGTTCTCCAAAGATCAAGGACAGCTAGCAATAAACCACATGCATGTTATCTCCCCTTGGCCGTTTGACCAGTGGGGGATAGATTTGTTAGGGTCATTCCTAACCTCTCACAGTCAACTAAAGTGTATGATTGTGGTGGTTGATTACTTCACTAAATGGGTAGGAGAAAAACCCCTCGTAACTATGACTTCAAACAATGTTACAAAATTTATTTGGAAAGATATCATTTATAGGTAAAACCTCCTAAAAACACTACTTCAACATAAGAAATTGCTAATAGCTCTTTGCAAAGTATAGCCTTTCGGTAGCAATTATATTTGATAATGGAAATCAATTTGTTAGTAGTGACTTTCAAAGCTTTTGCCAAAGGTATATTCATAACTACACACTCATTAAATAACCACATGTCCCATCTACTCTTAATTGAAGGTTAGGGATCAAGCGAAAGTCTATGCTTATCAAACACCACCAAATCAATAAGTAAGTTGAGTTGGCGAATAGGATTATCCTAGAAGGGCTTAAAAAGAGACTAGATAAGACCAAAGGAAGGTGGTTTAAGGAACTACCAAGCTTCCTATGGTCTTACAGAACCACAACTTATTCCACCACCAAAGAGACCCCTTTCGAGCTTGTACATGGAAGTGAAGCTATGCTCTGATAGAATTAAGGCAATATTTTGACCAAAGGGAGCATTATGAGCAAAAAAAGAATGAAGAAGAAAAGAAAAGCTGGATATGCTATTACAAACAAAAGAGATGGTTTACTTTTATAGTGAATGATACAAAGCAAAGCTAGCTAAAATCACTAATAGAAAAGTCAAAAATAAAAATTTTACAAAAAGTGTGCTAGTGCTCTGAGGAGCAAATGGACCTTGCAAGGCATAGGCCCACTTAGAGTATGGAAGAATTTTTCAAACAATACTTACTTGCTGGGACCATCCAAGGGGATCCCCTCCTACAAACATGGAATGCAATAAACCTTAGATTGTACCACATGCAAATATAAATTTCATAAGTGACAAGCCATGTAATTAGAAAAAAATAGAAAATGAAATTTCCATCTTCCTAAGCAATTGTTCTACTATCAGATTGATTAATTCCATTAGCACTATAAGATCGAGCAATCTCCTTAGTGCTATAAGACTAAGTAGTTCCCTCAGTGCTATAAGATCAAGCAGTCACCTTGGTATCATAAAACAAAGCAACCCCTTAGCACTACAAAACCAAGCAATTCCCTTAGCATTATAAAAATGAATGGCCTCTATGGCACTACAATTCTACCAAATATAGGAAAATGATAGTTGAAAGACAAACTCATAAAAGAACAAAAAAAAAAATAGATCACTAAAGAATTGTGTAAAGACATAGAGAAACTCCAAATGGATAACCTATTGAAGCTAAAAGAAACATAAATTCCATTTTCATCGAAGGGTGATGAAGCACAAAAGCAAAAATTGACTAATAAAAGGCCCATTAAAAGCTAGAGTTAATATGAAAAAGGAAAAAAAAATGCTTCATTATTGTAGTTAATTAATTGAAAGAGATTTATATATAAAGAAGGAGAAACAAAGACAAACAAATGACAAGTGAGAAAAAAAAAAAGAGAGACAAAGTTAACTCCATGTGTCAATGGGCAATTTAGAGTTAAAATGCTCAATCTGACAAATAGCCTTAACAAATCTTCTTTAAAACATGGGATAGGTAAGCTCTTTAGCCTCCATAACATCAGTGGGAAGTTTCTTTTCCTTCTTGATGAAGGTTGCTCCATCCATCTCTCACCCTTACTGCTTGACTCATGGCTCTTGAGCCTTAAAAGAAAGCTATCTTGGTAGCTCTTTGTTCTTCATGGACAAAGAGTCTCATTCTTTCACTAGCTTAGCAATGTATTAGTAAGGTTGTGGATGCTTTTGTTATGGTCAGCCAACTCCCTAGCCTTACACCTAGTGTCCTTTTTCAAGTGCTCCATGATGCTTGAATTGTTCTCTAAAAACTCCCTCTCCGTTCAAGCCAAGGTGGGATGGTCGAAAGAATAGAAACAATCAAATGAATAATCTTAGCTGTAGAAGATTTCAAGAGGAGAATAGGATCATGATCTTTCATAAAGGTGTCATTTCAACCTTGATTAGTAGGAAGAAGTAGCTAACACCATTGGAAAGCATCATAGTCTACATCGTTATACCATATGGTGTCAAAATTCAACACATTCTCCTCATAAGCATTGACTAGGAAAAGCTTTGACCAAGCATCCACTTTGATCCATTTATTGCACTAGAAGCTAGCACTTCATTGCTACCTTTTCCTTTAGAAGAGTCTTCAAAAGGGGTTTTGTGCTTACAAGAAGATAAGGCTCTCATATGACCAAATGAAGGCATCAGAAAATCTAGAGATGAGAGACTACCTATGGCCTTAGTAGTTGGTAAAGGGCCTCAATCTATTGCATTCATGAGATAATGGGCTTTTTCTTTGCTAAAGCTCAAGCATGAATTTCTTTTAAGCACTTTGGGTCTATCTTGTACTAGTGAATTTTGATGATCTCCTTATTAACTAGGTGTCTAATAGGAAAAGGAAAATGATTAGCAAATAATTTGAAAGCATAAAGGAAATAGAAAATCAAGAACTAAGAACATACAAACAATAAATCAGGCATCAAGAGGCCCTCATTCCTACATCCAAATGATGAGATATTGCTTGTCATTGGAAAAATCTTCAAGTGGGTAGCTTTGGGGCTACTTCATAATAGCAGGTCACTTTACTAGGTAAAGTGACTCCCCATCTTAAAGAAAAAAAGGGTGAAACCCCTTGACTACTAAAACTTTGAAAAAGGAATGCTTCCAAGAATGAATACTGGTAAGAATGTTTTCTATGAATACCTAATCGAGATGCTAAATGAAATGGATCCAATCCCTAAGATTCTACTGAGAGTATGTGAAGAAAAAGAAGAAAGTCGCCACGGTCAGGTAAGACATAATTGGATGCTCAGCACCTCAAAATAGAGCAAGAAGACCCAAGCATTCTAGGTTAGTTAGGTCAGATACATATTCAAGGCATGAAGGACATTTGCTTAAAACTCAAAGAAAAGGGGAGAAATGTAATGTATGGTCATTCATCTACTTTGGTGGCATGGAAGGATAGCCCTTTGATGAACTCACCAAGAATGTGAACTCTCTCCAGTTCATGAATAATGTCTGAATCTTGCCATTTATTTGAAGCCATGGTTATTTTCACATCTAGAGAAATCCACTTCTAGCCATCCGATGCCACATCAATCTGGTGAGCTCGCTTATTCCATTCTTGTCTCAGGATCAATCAGTCATAATCATATGGATTGGACACATGAAACTATATATAATGTTTTTAAAAGAGTATTCCTCTAGGTGTAATGAAAACTTAGAGTTGGATGATAGATCAATAGGATTTCCTATCCTACCAAACATGAAAAGGATAAGCTCAAAATTAAAAACCACCTTCATGAAATGAAAAACACAATTAGAATGAGCAAGAAGGCAACAACAATAATAAAAAAAAAAAGTAAAAGGGATTAGGTAGAAAGGGAGGAAAGAATGAATGAAGGCTTAAGCAAGCCAAGAGGCTAGCAAAGTACCAATTCCTCTTATATGACTTATTGGAAGACCAAAGGACTCAAACGTGTGGTAACATTGAGGCAAAGAACCACCATAGTATACTATATTTGAGGTGCCAAAAAAAAGCAAAAAAAGTAAGAGATGGTGAATTGTAGAAGTTACCTAGAGAGAAAGCCTATAAGGAAAGTAGTAAACACGAAGAAGCCACCAGAGAACTGGAAGTAGTAACAACTAGGCTATGAAAGTTTTAAGACAAAAATGTAAAGTATGGCTTAAAGAAGTCAACCTTGTATCTATAGGAGGAAAAGGAAGATCTAATGGCTTATAAGGATTGAGATGAGCGGCTTGGATGGCAATACTCATCATGATGTGACTTTAACAAATCCTGAGATGCCTTGGGAAGGTAACTGAATTATAAATGACTATAGAGGATAGCTAGCCAGAAAGGTAAAAGGTTGTCAAGAAAGTCATATAGCATATCTATTGGAGGGAATGGGGGCAAATGACATGGCCCAAGTGGACTCTGTCTATCAAACGGTTGAAGTAGGATGAGCAATCCAAGTTGAGCATGGAAGTAGTCACTAAGCAAGGGCAAGGTTAAAAGCCCAAGTTAAACAATAATTAGTACTAGGTCAATCAATTATGAGCATAGACTTCACCACCATGAGAATCTAAAAGAAATTAACTCTCTGGCATCACACAATAATTGGTGTGACCCAAGGTATGCAAAAACAATATGATCGCATTAACTGCCAAGTAAGAATCTTACTCATGCCAACAATACACCAGAGATATGCAGTCTCTTATCATTCGTTCAAACTCATCACCTATATAATTGACCAAGTATCTTCTTCTCAAATCATCTTTCTTGCACTTACATAGTGGACCACTTCTATCATGTGTAACTAACTTCGTTACTTGTGTAGGTCATCCCTTCACCAATTCTCATATGACTAGTCTACCTTTCTCAGAAAAAGAATTTCAATATCTACATAAGAGTATCTAGTTGGCTTGAAAGCTTTGTAGTCTTCCAAAAAACTTTTGATTCTTTTGTAGCTCTATTTTTCCATCTTATCCCATTTATAATAATGGTAAATTACTACCATAATGAAAGTGAACTCAAGTGAACCAAGGATTTCACGTGCACATTACACATAACATATGGTTTAAATATTGTAGCTATTCATAACCATTTACATGTCATGGTAGCTAGGGCATAATTTAAACAAGTTTACCTACTAGCACTATGTTCCTTTTTTTGAACTTGCAAAATAGTTTAAATTATTAATTTCCACCATGTAGGAGGATATATTATTATTAATAGGAAAAATACACTTTATCCACCTGTATTATGAGTCTAATTTTAATTTACTCACCTGTGGTTTAAAGTGTTGCAAAGAGGCAACCTGTGATTTATATCATTAACACTTTTTACACTAATACTAATTTTTTGTCTAAATCTAATGGATCTTGTCACATATCAATATCATTGCAACCCATTATTCCAATTTCCTCTTTTGCCTAAATCTGAAAAAGGAAATTGGGAATACACCCTTTTTCCTAACTTAACTTTAAGGTTTCTGATTTAGGTAAAAGAATAAATTTGGACTATGGAGATGCAATCTGGGTGGAAAATTAGTATAGATGGACAAAGTATTAATAGTGTAAACCTCATTTTGTCATCTCTTTGTAGCACCTTAAATCACAAATGAGGAAATGGAAACTAGAACTATATCACATGTGTAAAATGTATTTTTTTCTTGTTAACGAGTTCTGTTTAATAATTAAACAATCCACCTTACATGAGAAAACTTTTTTTACTTTCATTACTATAATGTTATGACATTCACATGTTTATTTTGTTTCACTCTATAGTTTACACTAATAGTCAGATTTACAAATGGTAAGGAAATTTACTTTAATAATATGTACATGTTACTAAGTGTTAAGGATGCAACGACAGTAAAATGTAAAAGACAAAAAATATCCAATTTTCATAAACAAAATAAATAGACTCATCAAAGTAGTTGGCAAACTAAAGGAAGAAATGGTTGAGAATTCTTGGACAGAAAGAAGAAATCTTAACTAGAATATTCAGAAGAAACTCGTACCTTTATTGTGCAAGCCTACAAAACGAGGTTGGCTTTCAGAGCTATTTTTACATGGTTTAAACTTTCCACCATGTGCTTTACAATGTCTACAATTTGGATCTATCCAAATTAGGCTAATGTCAATGTTCTAGTCCAATATATTATAAGGTACTGAAGAAATACTATACATCTTATGGCAAGAAATCAAAGGATCCATCAGAAGTTGAGCCACAAAATAAAGGGCAATAGCTTGAAAGCCAGTACCATCAAGGCATGTAAAGTTGCCTAGAGATTTATTTTGTCTCTTCTCTATAATTTCCATAGAAGTCACGAGATAGTTAAACATGAAGTCTTCATGAAATGGATAATTGTGCAATATGGAGATGCAGATATATTAAGATTTGCAACCTGACTCACTAAGCAATTCTTAGGATCTGATGTAGTTATGGTTTGTGATTTATAATCGATGTTCTTGACAACAAACTTAATAGGTGATGGCAATTCTAGCATTGCCTGGTTTCTTTCAGAACAACATAGATCAAAGTTAGAGTTATAGCCATAGTGTTCTGGCTATATGCATTTTAAGTCAAAAAAGGAATTGGATTGTTGGACCATTTTTGCCACATATTCATTCCATGCATTGGTTTACAAAAATTGGTTTCTACATAAATGCTCAAGAAATAATAGGGGAGCCACATATGAATTAGTGGGGTTGATTATGCCCCTTCACTTCCTTAATAAATATATATACTAATCATGTTATTTATTTATATTTTATTATACATATTAGAATATTGATCCCTTTTCATTTTTTTGAATGGCTTATAATACTACTAAAGAAGACATTTTTTGTGGAGGTTTTCTAGAGGTGGTTTATAACCACCGCTAAAAACATAGAGGCTACAAAAATTGCATTCACTTTGCAATGCTTTTGTAACCCTACTAGACATTTTGGGACTTTTTTGCAACTAGCAAAGCCTATCACACCTCGATCAATGGCACATAATCAACGTAGAAGATCATCATTAGGAAACCCTCTATATGCCCAAAAATGTAAAATCTTTTCTAATCTGACATGACTAATCAAAACCAATATCAAGTCTGATTATAAATCACATATTTTTTATTTAATTTATACTATAAATCTGGCAAAGTTTACTCTATTTTTTGGACTTCTAGCACAAGGCCTACACAATAGATAAAAGTTATACGCTCTACACATAACCTATACTTCAAAAATCAAAACTAAAATAGCCCAGATAGCACAAGTCTACAACCTACTGGGCAACTTTCAAACAACACATATGCATATCACAATTATGCCAACTACCAATATTTATACCGTTTATATACCTTAAGCTCTATAGGAAATGTTCACTTAATCAAGGAGCAAATCCTGAACCACGTGGGTGAATGTGGATAGTAGGGGTAACTTTAGATTCAAAAAACATGGAAAAAGATAGGATGAGTATCATAAAAGCTCAATGAATAGATAATCCTGTAGAAAACCAAAACTCAGTTCATAGTTCATATTCAAAATCCAAAAGATAAAACATATACTCATAAAGATAAGCTCATAGTTTTAAAAGCCATAATCTCAAAATAAGTTTTGAGATTTTAATTCATCAAGCAAATCAAATCATTAAATATAGTATTCAGTAAAGAAAAATAGGCAACAAAGTATGATATTGTGAAAATACTCATCATGATGTAAACATAGGAGAAATTCAATAAGATTTTCTAAAATCTACCTGTACTCAAGTAGCAAAATATTTTGGAATTTGCTCTTTTACTAAAATACAATTGGAATCCGAAGGATAATTCTTGAAGGTAATCATACCGAAAAAATATCACCATAATTCATCCATATACACCAATCAAATATTTAGATATTAGATATTCTCCCCTTATTTCTCTAACAGATATTCTAATCACAAGTGCACTTGAGGATTTTCAAGAAATTTCCAATGGATCTAGGAATTCAAAATAATTGACCAATTGGAAACATTATGCTATTAGGTATATCCAAAAATAATAAACATTTCTATTTAGATCCTGATATCAAAAATTAGGAAATACTATCAATCATTCCAAAAAACATAAACTCTAGAAATGTCTGAAATTTCATATTACAGTAATATGAAATCATTGATTCTATAAGCAGTGATCATTATAAATTGCAGAAATATGCTAAATCATTTTCATATTTATACATCATATGGAGAAATGAAATCATTAGTTCTAATAATAGAAATCAAGATAAAATGCATAATTTGACTATAGCAAATCATTTTCATATATACAATATATACTTAAAATTTTGAAATAAGTTAACCTAAAAAATCCAATTACTCAAAAATCATAATGTTTTGGGTAACAAAAATGGCATTTACAAAAGAGTAAGATTATCTACCCACATTGAGAATATCTAGATAACTTCAAATGAAAATTCTTGAACTATAGCTATCCCAAATTGGTTTATCAGAACCTAGGAAGAGGTAATACATGCTTACAATTTGACAAAATGTTAAGGTTTTTAATCTTAACTTTCTACCACACAATCCCATTCCCATTTATGCTCATTTCCAAAGTCTTACTCTTAAAGGCCTCTTGATAAACCAATCTACCAAGGAAGAAAGTCCAGATACCCACACATATTTGATTTAGACATTGATAGCATTATTATGCAACTCATGGATAGTCTATGAGGCCTTCAATAGGACATAAAAAGAGCCTTTATTAGACCAAGCATTCAATATCCCTTTGTAATCTAAGTTTAGTGACAACAATAAACACTATCGTATTACCATTACCCTTCCCTCTCTCTGTTCAACAAACCGTGACAATGGTTCCTAATCTAGCACACTTGCAATAGCACCACCAAAAGCTATACTATTACAGTAATTTGCAACCTTCAAATAACGCACCCACCTCTCTTCACTCTCACCCCTATCCTTCTCCTTTTTTTTTCCTAAGGTTGGTTTAGCAAGAACGCAAAGTGACCAAACATAGCAACAGTCACTGTCGACATTAAGGCTATTATCCATTGAGCCTCTGCTACTATCTGACACTACATGACCTCCCATGGCGTTGAATTGGCTTGGATAGAACACCCTTTTCCATGGCTAGTTCAACTAGTCCAACAAACTATGGCTATAGCCAAAGGAAAAGAACGACAACAAAAAGCTTAAAATGGCTTTGGTAAGGGTTTGAAGTAAGCTAATCCAGCCACTGGGCACAAAACAATGTGTTCCAACTACTCAGCTAAAAGCAAAGTAGTTATTGGTTGTGGTATGAAGCAAGTTAAGGTGGCCTGGCCTACAAACAACAGTTAGAGAACATGAAGGTAGATTAGAAATGGTGATGGATGCACTAACTAGAGCATTGAAAAGTCATTAGCTTTCTAGGTTGCAATCCTATGGAGGTAGAGCCATCATGTAGATTTAGCTATTCTATGGCATAAGATGGTGGTCAAACAACTACTTTGGTTTTGCCACCCTCTACTACTCGTTCCAAACAACAGAGAGCTTAGCTACGTCTAAAGTCATGCTCTCACCAACTGAAACAATAGAGATTAACTTGAACGTTGATAAGCAGGAAATTTGCTTGCTTGTTATTGCTAGTTCATTAAAACCAAACTAGAAATGAAATGGCTGAGAAGAAAATGCTACTATATAGTCCTTTGCTTTGATGTTACAAAGGAAAAAAAAAAGAAAAAGTTGCCATGCAAGGGTTTTGGGGAGGAAAAGATGAAGATGAAGCTGGGTCTACTACTCATGCTTCTTGGTTAGTTGGAGACAAATAAGAAGCTCACAAAATGATGTAGTTTTACATTTACAAAGGGACTAATAAGTTAAGCTATAATGCATCCCTTCTTTGGATAAAAATGCCCTTAAGGCTAGCTTAATTAAAAGTAAATATTGCCTACACTTCTGGGTCATTAATCAGGGAAGGTTTTAACAACCTTTTCATTTTCTATCCACAACACTTGTTCTTTCTTTGCTATTTGTTTAAGGAACCATGTCCTTTTGTAGGTATAAGGTTTCTCTTAGATTCCTAATCTGTTGAATTGTCTAATGTAAAGTTTCTAGAAAGTGAAGGCTTGGCAGAGTTAAGGATTAGAAAACTTGTTAGAAGCCCTAATAGTAATTCAAAAGGGGCTTGAGAAAATATTATGAAGTCCTAATCCATGTAAGATTTGAGTTTCTGACTTTGTTTATAGCATCCTATTTCGAGAGAACATTTGTATAAACAATGGCAACCTTAGTAACTAGGCATAATAGTATGAGAGAAAACTCAACAAAAGGCATGGTAGCCAATCAAATTTCTCAAGTGGTGCAATCCACCTCCAATCTCCTTCACCTCATGCAACAATCTTCTCCTACCCAGGTACCCATTCTTTCTTAGCCTCTAGTCTTTTTTTTCCTCAAATTTTTTAGTACTACTCACTTTAGATTCTGAATTTGATGGGTTTAATCATATGAGCTTATTTTGTTGTTGTTGATGGTGTTTGGAGTTTTGGATTAGAGTTAGTGACAAGATATCATGGTATGGAAGAAAATTGCATATTTATTTAAAGCATTCAAGTTTCAACATAAATAAAGTATTTGGTGTGGCCATAGTTAGATAGATTATCATGTCAATTAATCTATGAGGATACTTGATTTGGTAATCTCTTTGTTCATCAATCCATTAAGAATAATATATGCTTCATTGATTTGCATGTAGGTCAAACTCATGAAGCTTCCTAAGAATGCCTTGGTTAAAACATCCACTATCAGGAACACAATGCAAGTATTCACATCTTCTTTGGGAAGAGAATTTACAAGTATGATAAAAGTCTAGCTAAGCTAATATATACTTACAGCAGTGATGACATTTTGCTGGTGCAGGTATTAAATCATGTGCCTGGGGTAATTTCATCTTTAGATGCGCATATGGAAAATGGACTACAAAGGTTCATATTTTCTCTCTACTATGTTATTGATACCAAATTGTAATATGTTGAACATCCCACTTGTTTAACTTGCATTATTAAACATCTAAAAACTGCCATTCAATTGCTTACAAACATGGAAACCAACCACTTCAATTCACTTTCACAAACTCATCTTCCTTAGAATATTATATCACAGCTCTTTCTTTCCATAATGGTTAATTCTACTATATGTCCTATGTTATTGACATGAAACTGCCATGTTGTCCATCCTTTGTTATTCTTCAGATTCTTTTCCATAATGGTTAATTTTGCTTCCTTCTTCTTCATCTCTCCTTTTAACTAGAACATTTTTTCCTTCAAATTTTCTTTCTCCACTTGTTCTTTATGCAAGCTGTGTTTTAATTCATTGTACTAGACTTTAAAGATATGTACTTCAAATAGTAGGCTACTAAGTGTACTCAAAGAAATTGAGTAAAGCATCCTTTGCATTCATTTGATGCTCCGAATCTTGCTTCCATACAAACATAACTCTGGGCTTTATCTGTAACAATTTGGAAGATAAGAAGTAGTAGAGTGTAGGTTATGTTTAATATCTCACTTGGCTATACAGACTGAAATTAGCACCTTTCTTATAGACCTGAAATAGATTCAAAATGAGAAGGGAGAATCCTATGTTGTAAAGCCATATCATGTTGCAATATGGCTTCTATTTTTGAAATTTGCATCTTTATAATCTCATACAGATTCAGAAGTGTTTATATGATAATGCATTTGGACAGGGCTCCTATATTTTCTAACATTATTTATAACAGTGTTTATAGTAGTTTATTCCATCCATCTAATGTTGGTTAAGAAAATTGTATGTTGTCTAAGTAGCATTAAATATTCTGCTTTAGTGATGATTAAAAACTTTTAGAATATGAAAGGAAATTTAATATTATCCATTGCCCTTATTCACAGTGAATCTGAGTTTGGGTTAGTGCTATAGTCAAAAGGCTAAACTTACTTATTAATGGAAAGAATAAGTTTGATAAACTCAAAACAATGTATTCTTGACAAATGATTCTAGTGTCTTTTTCTGTTAGTGTGTATCATTTGCAATTGCTTCCTTTCTGCACATGGTTATGTTCTATTTCTTGGCTATTTAGGATAGATTAGCTATAGGAAACTAACTTTATTCTCTTTTCACTAAGATTAAATTGAGAAAATATATGTTATGCTTGTGCTTTTTTAATCCATAATGTCATTTTTTTCCTTTCTTTTTTTTTAATACTGTTGTAATGCCTAAATATTAATTGAGTAGAACAGCTTGCAATCAATGAAAACAATATTAGGAGCTGTCAAAATTCTTGTGCATGTTGTCATGTATGAGAATTTCAACTAGACCGCATTGTGATGTTTAGCCATTTAGAATAGATTGGGTGTAGGGCACTAACTATTTCTTTGCAGTGACTAACATTTTTATATTTGCAAGGCATTGTGGAATGGGTACTTCTATGGAAAGCTCAAGCTCTTGAAAGGATGAGTGTTTTCGCTGTAGGATTAATTATTTTTCATTGGGATCATTAGTGTTCTTCTATTCGACTCATTTGCTTTAAAAGTTGAAAATAGAAAATCCTATGGTGAAGCACTTCAGCTCTTTATAGAATTAACCTTGAGGAAAATCTTCTATTGGTTATAATGAGTTGCAAAAGACATGCCAAACATAACGTTATGAAGTCTTTGCAAATTACAATAATACCTATGACATTAATTGGTTGGAATTGTGGTTTTTCCTTTTTTTTTTTTCATTGATGGCTCATTTTGTATTTTCAATATTTCTCTTTTTTTTCTTTTTTGTATCTACATTACTCATTCAACATTTCATACTCCTCATTTTATAAATGTTCTAATAGTTTGTAAAATATTTTCCGCATTAGCTTTTTGCATTTTGTGGTTATCATATTTGATAAAGTGAATAATATCTTTGGAAGTCCTAGCTGTACATTTTGAAGTCCTAAAAGTTGCTTAGTTTTACAATTAATTAGTTAATTATGTCTCACAGTGAAAATAATACTTGAAGAGCTTCAAGTTCTTTTGGAGGATGTAAGGCAACAAATGCTATACAAAGTACACATGGGAGCTTAATACCCATTTCGGACCTTTATTTTGGTGATGAATTGAATGAAAATGCAAGTTACAATGATAAGGATATAAAGATGGGGTAATTTTTCAATGCAATCTCTTTTTTTTTTCTATAATAGACGTACCAAAAACTATGTATTTATATGATTTTATATACATATACAATACCATGTCATGCCCTTGTGCTTTTAGATTTTGCTGTGTCTATATGTCCATGTTGTCTCCTGTATCCATGTTTGTGCTTATTAGGTAGTTAACTACTTGTTATACTTTTGTTAATATCATATTCCTTGTTGTCTTCTAGTTGCATATAACTAAATCCTTGTAAATCTTTACAATGTATGGTACATCTCAATCAAAGTATAGCAGCAATTTACAATTATATCAACACAATAATTAAAATTGACTTAAACTTATTAACCCCACTTCTGTTTAACCCCTTTCCTCAGTAACAATTCTCTTAAAGTGAGTGTTAGTTATTTTAGTACGCTTAGTAGCTATGGGATAGATCTGTTTACAATAACAGATCCACATCTATCTTATTGTTTGCATGGTTGGTGTTTTCATTATATTCATTTTATGTGCTCTTCTCGATCAAATTGTAATGAACAAATTATGGCATTCATGCATACACAAGAGTGCAATAATGCTACACCCACTCTCTCATCTTCTGGATCCCACAAGCTTATGAGAGAGTGTGAATGAGAGTGAGAATTGGAGTTTGTGGCAAGATTTATTCCCCATGATGGGTGTTTGATAAATGGTAAAAAGAGCATGAAAATAAGATAGTTTTAGTCCATTTTGATGATGGTATTTTGTGTTTTCTTAGTGTCTTTGCTTTTATTTTATTTTTTTATCCTAGATACTGCTTTTGGTTTACATTTTTCAGGTAGGATGACAAAAAGGCTAAAAAGAAGAAGGAAACTTGAAGAATGACAATGCATTTAGATCAAGGAAAAAGATACAAGAAGAATGCAAGGAAGAAACAAGCAAAAATCAAGGAAAATGTGAAGAAATCATCTAGCACGGCCATGCCATGGAACACAGCTAAGCCATGTTAAGTGCTGCAAGAAAGATCGAGATGAAAAATTGATGAATTTAGAGGACAAGCACAGAGCAAAGCCATGCCACACAACAAGACCAGGCTGTACTAGAGTCTGGAAGAAGCCTGAAGAAAAATTTGCACGATTTCAGAAAATTAAACACGTAATACAGCCATGTTACACAATATGGCCAGGCCGTATTACATGTTGACATGGCCAAATTGATAAATCCAATCTTATGAAACACACCCAGCCCGTTTTATGAAGCACAACCATGGTGAACGCAAAAAAAGACTATAAATAGGACCCCTTGTAACCAGTTTTAGTCATGCTATGTTATGTTTTAGAATCCTTCTTAGAGGTTTAGGCTAGTTCTTCATTTTCTTCTGCTTTAAAGCTTTTCTTTTACACAGTTCTTTCAGCTTTCTTGTTTCCAGATTTGAGAAGTTTGTGATTTAATTTAAAGTTCTTGCTTTCTATTTTATTTCTCTTCTTTTATTTTCTGCCTTCTATATCTTGCTTTCTATTCTTGATTTTATTTTACTTCTGCATCTCATTCTTGTTTCTTTATTGCATCTACACCTTTATTTTTATTCTTACATCTTGTTTTTAGTTATGATTTACTTTTTGTTATTTGCTTTGATTCTTACAATCATGCATGAGTAGAATCCTACTCTAGGATTGGGATTAGCCCACCTATGAGTTCTTTGGCAATTGTTTGAGCAAAATGCTTATTATAATTATTTAGCCTAATTGGTTTAACTTTTAAGCATGCATAAGATAATTAGCCTGATCAACTTATTATCTAATCTCAAGTAGGTAATTGAAGCACCGAAAGGATAAGGTTATCACTGGAAACCTAATAGTTAAATAGGAGAATCTTAGTCACAAAAGTATATGGGAATCTCTTAGGATCAAATTGGTTAGCATAGAACTTAAAATGCCAAAGTTTAATTTAATCCATGAAAGTAGGCATTAGATTGAATTAGGTACGATTGTTAGACCTTGAAAGAGGCTAGTAATTAATGAAGGCAAAACAAGCCCTAATTACTTGAATAATTATGATAAGGAAATTTCATGTTATTTGTTAAGAATCATAGGCGAGGTTAATCCTATTCCTAGGCCTTTTACATTTGAGTTCTTTCCTTTAATTAAGTATTATTGCTTCTTTGATTTACATCTTCTATTTCTTTATTTCTTCTATAAATTTCCTTCTTTATCTCTTTTTTGTTCTTTATTACTTTCTCTTTCTCCCAATAAATTTAGATAGTTGAGTTGTAAAGATTTTGGTAATTAATATTAACTTCTCTGTGGGATTGACCTGTATTTGCCAGCACTAGCTATAGTTACGCCATGCACTTACGGATATTTAAACATAACATCAAGTTTTTGGCACCGTTGCTGGGGAAGTATAATATTAATTTTAGAATTTTTACAATTTGATTAGATCAAAGCTCTTTCTTTTAAATTTTTCTATTTTATTTGGCTAGTATTACGCTTGGTTTCCTTTTGCAGTTAAGAATTCTTATATGCCAAGGACCTCTCAAAGCCTTATAAAGTTTGATCCTGAGATTGAGAGAACACTTCACAGCAAAAGGAAACAAAAGAAGCAAGACCAACCA
>JANHAO010000177.1:0-49058 GCA_026873985.1 Saraca asoca
AAAAACTAGAAAACTAAATGAATTTGTGTCCCAAAATTCTTACCTTCTTAATCCACTTATACTTGGTGTCTTTCTTCTCTGATTGATAAGGATGAAGGATTGAACACACCAAATGATTTCTTGATGAAAGATTTGTTAATGAACAGCAAACTAGTGGGGCAATCACTTCAACAACGGTAGAGACAAGCTCTACTAGGACTTGTAATTGAGAAAATTTCAAAGGAAAAAAAATAGAGGTTTGGACTGACAATGTTAAAGATTTTTTAGACCTTACACAACCTACCAGATGAATGTTGATGTAGGGGTGTTAAACGGGTCTAAGGCCTGCAGGACAGAGCGGACTAGACATGTTAAAGTTAGGCCCATTTGAAAACGAGCTTAAACGGGCCAAGTCCGATGGATTGTAGTCCAAGTAGACCGAATTCACACGGATACAGACTAGTCTACGGGCCTAAACGGGCTAGGACTAAAGTGAAAACTTTGTAAGGATTAAATTGAAAAGTTTTTGTTTAGGTGGGTTTTTATAAAAGGCAATGAGAAGTCTGGAGGCTAAAATGTAATTTTTCTTATTTTCCTTACAAAACGGGTTAGCCCACAGGCCGATCCGGTCCACAAGCAGGCCAGACTGGACCGACAATCCATGGGCCCATTTTAATGTGGGCCTAAATGGGCTTAGGCTTGATCTGAATGGATTTGGGCCCAATCTGACCTGACCTGCCTGTTTAACACCCCTATGTTGATGAGAGAGAAGCACAGAAGAGTTTGATGTTCTCTTCACGGTACCGTAAGAGCAGAAGAGGAAACAAGCCTTAGAAAAAATGAAGGACATTTGAAAGGAATTTTCACAATTGTAGAATGATAGTTTTATCCATAAAACACCAATCATATGATTTTCGTATAAGTTTTTTTTTATAAGCTTTTCCATGAAGCTTATTGAAATAAGCTAAAATGGGCTTATAGAATGGTCATAAGCTATTTTCATAAGTTTAAACAAATACCTAACATTTTTTATCTAAAGTTCTTATGTGATAAGATAAGCTCAAATAAGATGTAGATAAGCTCTCCTAAACGCACCCTATATCTAACAAATTCAAGCTCTAAAATAATAGAAAAATCAAGTTGTATCATGGGTTAAATAATGACATGAATAGTAGTAGAAATTTTCACAAATTCATATATAGAGTTTCACCTAATGAATCAGCATTATTTAGTTATCAAAATGAAGATGAAGAAGAGAAAATTCAATAGTAAAAATTCTAGAAAATAATAAGAAGAGTTAGTGAACTTACTTGTAGAGAGAAAGTGAAAATAGAGAGAGAATATTAAAGCTTAGAGGAGAAGATGATTTGCATCACTTTAATAGTCTGAAGCTAAGAAAAAGAAGAGAAGTAGCTAGCTAATAGGAGGGGAAAATAGGTCAACTTCCTAATAAATACAAATTAACCATTTTCTCTTTTTAGTAATTTTTCATTTTCTTCCATTTTGAACTCAAATTTAACATACTTACTAATATCCAATGATTACAAAATTTTAATACAAATTAGTTGAATTAAATACCTTCATAACGGCTCTAATTTTGTACTTGTCCAATATCCATAGGCCTAGTTTCAATATTTTCAAAGTTTTATAGAAATTAATTCTCAAAAATATAAATTTTTATCCTTTGAACATTTATAACAATAACTTGATCTCTGAAATATTTTTAAAATTTTATATAGTCTATTTCTACTGTATCTGGGTCTCTTGTAACTTTATATCATCAATTTTGAATTCTTTAAAATTTTTATCTTCCCTATTTTATTGCTAAAATTGATTTTAAAAAATTCAGCGTATCACAATAAGGTATTTGTTCAAATTTATTAAGGTTTAATTCATAGAATGATGAGGTAGATAAAAGCTCTCAATCAATTTTGGAAAACTCAAACTATTATAGCATCAATTTTCAAATTCTTCAAAGAAATTTTTTCTATAAACTTGATTTAGTTTTAGTTTTTCCAATTGCACAAACAAATGCCAATTTTGTGAAATTGATTGAGAGTTTTGATGAAAAATGATATAGGTACAGAAACCCATGCAAGAATTTTCTCTAAAAAAATATGGCTAAATTGAAAGAGTTTGTAAATCAGATCAGATTTGATTATATAACTGGCTAGTTGCACTAGTGGTGCGTAGGGCCATGCGCCATCATAAAGGTAGTAGATAGTGATAAGAAATTATACCACTATAGTCCACTTTCTAAGATTTATTTGTGATAATTTTTTCATATTTTTTTGAAAATAAATATATTTTACTTATTTTTTTCCTAATTTATTTGAGTAATCATTTAATGTTATTTGAGCTTAAAAATTTTATTATGTATTTGCTACATATTGAATTATTATTTATAATTTTTTTAGAATTTTTTGAAAATAAAAATATTTTATATAATTATAGTACTATTTATTTAAGCATCAATTTCATCTTTTTTTGGATATAAAAAAATTTATTGTATGATTTTTACATATTATACTACTGTATGTTATTTTTGGGGACTAATTTAATATTTTTTTCACATTTGAATATTTTCTTAATTATTGTGTATAATTTGTAAAATTATGTAAGAATCAATTTTGTACATATTATGCCATGAAATTTTGTGCAATTGTGAACTCACCAACCATGGGACCAGTTGTGTAAAATTTTGTTAAAATTAAAATTTGGAATTATATCTAGGAGAGTACTATATTAGCAATATATATGCCCTATCGATATAATATTATTAACATAGTTTGTTGGTAATAATGTGAGTGCCAGGATTGCTTGTTATATTCTTAAAATTTTAAATAATTATCGATGTTAGTTTTTAAGAATGTAGCATTCAATCTTTATGTTATATTATGAAGCCTTAAATGCCCTGTTGGTATCTAGTTTCATAATGTAATACTATTTGAAATTGCATAGTTATTGAGGAAATATTATAGCATAACTACGTTGAACATGTAATTTTAGAAATTTATGATAAATTTCATAAATTATTATTTCTTCAATCTTTTATTACCTATGCAATTAATTACCATGGAGACTATAAATGAGATCAACTATAAGGACTGAGCTAAGTAGAAGATATCAAAGCTAAATTGTTGATATCATATCTGACAATTACCAAATGTCATATTTGGCATGGAGAAAGGGAGAATCAAAGATAGATAATGACTCTACTGTTGTACAAGGACTCTTCGTGGAAAGTGATCACACTTTAATAGAGTGTACTTGATGGTTATGATGTATGCTAAGGATAAGACCATCATGAAAGGCATCACTGACTTTCCAAATGCCAAAGTGATTATGAATTTTGTAATTGATAAGTTTGTAATGTTCGATAAAGCTGAAAAGGATATTATCTCGTATTTCTAAATAAAACTATTTAGAATGGTGTTAATGGAATTAGTGAGCATATCATGGAACCAGTATACTATTATGATTTTCATGGATATGAAAGTGGACGTAGAAAATAGTCATTTAATTTAGCATATTTTAGAGTCTCTTCCAATTCAAATTAATGTTCTTAAGACATTATATCACACATAAAAGGGTGAGTAGACTTTCAATAAAATAACCTTTATAGTTAGTCAAGTAGGAGATAATGTGATGAATTGAAAGGATCTCTATGCTTACTTTGATTTACAAGGATTGAGTGCTGACCATGGAAATAAATCACACCCAAAAGAACCTAATTTTGAGAAACAAGAAAGCTAACTTGGGTGCATATTACAATAAACCAAGATATTCTAGTGGCTCTAGTCAAATGTTCCATCGAATACTTAGTGGTTAAACAAAGGTGCAATCATTTACATTACAAATTTATTATAAGTGTTAAGAAATAAGAGGAAGCCAAGTGATAAAAGCCGATAGTAGAATTGGAAATGTGGAAAAGTGCAAGATGAATATACAGGAATAGCTATCATTTGGAAATTAGAAAGTTAGTCAATTAAATACTATGATTGGATACAAAAGTGTTACAATTAATGTGGGATCCTCAATGTTATGGAATAGTTATCTTAGTGATATTTTCATAGAATGATGGAGTGATTGATAAAAGAAGAGATTCCTTATGAGCTAGACTTATTCCTTTTTTTATGTATGTATTGAGTGCATTAAGGCATATACTCCCTACTAGAGTTAGTAGACCAGAAGATTGAATATACTATAATTAATTCACAATAATGTGAGTAGATTGATTACATCAAGTACTATGGGTGGATAGTAATATTTCTTCTTCATTGATGATTGATCATTTTTTTGTTAGATGAAAATATCCACTAAAAAGTTAAAATCCTTAAATTCTTTTTAAAGTTTAGATTAAACTAAAAAATGATAAGAAAATTAAGTTTGTCAATTTTGATAAAGGTGGTGAGTATTATAGAGATATCATAAACTGATGTAAATTTTGATTGTTTAGCAAGATATCTCCAAGATTTTGAATTTTTTTAAGCTAACAACCTTATGCTTGGGATGCCCAAACAAAACTGAATCATAAGAAGGTCAAATTACACATTCATGGGCATAATCAGATGTATATTGGTGTATTAAATTTTACTAAATTTTGTATGGGGTGATGCTTTAAAGATCACGGTGTATATTCTAAATCAAATCCCTGGTAAGTTTGTATTTAAAACCTTATATGATTTGCTGTATGGGAAAAGCCTAGCCTTAGGCATTTCCATGTCTAGGATTGCAAGCCTAAAGTGAAGCCATATGATCCATTTATTAACTAACTTTATTGGAAGACTATTGATGATCACTTTGTTAGATGTTGTAACGACTATGAAAGTAGTAGATTTTATTGTCTGATCTACACCACCAGGATTATTGAAGGACCTTATTTTATTTATTAGTTGGATAGAAGGAGTGAAAGACCATGTAATATCTTTCTTAGAGAGGTACAAGTTGTTATTCCACTAGAACCACCACTGGTTGAAAAAAATCAAATTGATCTAGTACAACATATAGTAAAATCGATGGTGGAAGTTGCATAGTTTAATGCTCCTCTGGTAATAGAAAAGAACTAAGTCTTGTAAATAAAATACCTTTTAGGAAATCCCGATGACTCACAGACTAAGAACTACTAGTAACTATATGGTATATCTACAGGAGTACAAATTTGACGTCAGTGGTGGAATTGATCTCACCAATTTTTAAGAAGCCATTTCAAGCACTAATTCTTTAGAATTGATGGAGGCTATAAATGTTAAATTTCTTTAATGATCGATAATTATGCTTAAGATCATATAGAGCCACCTATTGTTTACAAGCCTATTGGATGCAAAAAGGTCTTTAAGACCAAAAAATTCTCAAAAGGTGATTGAGAGATATATGGTCATATTGATGTAGAGGGCCACAATTAGAAAAAAGGCTTTGATTGTAAAATATTTTCTTATCTATTTTAATTAAAGAGTTGTTTCAAGTTATTATGGCACTAGTGGCTTAGAGCTTTACCAGATGCATGATAGCCTTCTTCAATGGTAATTAGTTAGAAACTATTTGTGTAAACTAGCTAGATGATTTCTACGGCAAGAGTAAAGAACATTTAGTGTGTAAATATAAAATATTCATATATATGATTTGAATAAAACATCTGGACAATGTTATCTCAAGGTTATTCATATTATTATTTCGTTTGGGTTCAAGGAAAATGACGCAGACTGTGTGTTTAATTTAAGTTAGGTACAAGCATATTTGTAATTCTAGTCTTATGTTATATATGAAGGATCTTAATGATGCCTTTTTCATGCAAGGTAAATGGATCCATCATGACAGATCTTGGAGTCTTTTTGGCTTGTCTCAAAGATTATTTGTTGAAAAGATGATCAAATGGTTCAATATGTTTCATGTGCTCTCTAAGTATTACACCCTTTCAAAAGAGTGAGATTCTTACTAAAGCCCAATGTCCTCAAAATAATATAAAGATTAAAGTAGGTCCTATATGTTTCCATTATTAGCAACCTATTGTATGCTCAAGTATATACACATCTTGATATCACTATTGGTTTAGTGTACTTGGGAGATATTTGAGTAATCTTAGTCAAAAATATTAGACTGCTATGAAGAAAGTTATAGGGCTCCTAAAAGGTATAAAGAATATTTGTGCTGACCTATTGTAGATATAGTAATATTATTGTTACAGGCTGCTTTGACTCAGATGTTGTGAATTTTCCAAATGATATGATATTGATATCTAGAAACATCTTTATAATGATAAGAAAAGTTGTACCTTGGAAACTATCGAGCAATCAATTACAATAACCTCTACTATAAAGGTAGAATGCATCACATGTTATGAAGCCACTTATGAGACCATTTTATTAAGGAATATAATATCTAGATTCAAAGTTGTAGATAGCATATTTAGGACCTTAACCATATGTTGCAATAATACAGCCATAGTGAACTTCTCTCAAAATAATAATAAAAGTACTGTCTATACAAGTATTTTTTATATTATTTATTAATTTGTTACAGAGAAAAGATACGTAACTATTATACATGTTGCCACGGATCATATGCTTGTAGATCCACTAACTAAAGGATTAGGCATAAAAAAAATTGTTTGTGAACAAGTGGCAAGAATGAGTTTGGCTAAGCCTTTCGGTGTTCAAAGTTAATAGGAGTTTCATGTTTCTAATTAAAACATTATGATCTCAAGATTAGTGAAATATTAATGATATTGTCATATGTTTCATATATATATATACATATATGATGTTGTTGATTGTGCACATTTGTTTTATAGCTTATTGATGGAGACATTTAGACCATGTCTCAATATTATGTTGAGATTGATTCTTATTTTGGGCATTTTGGGTGGATGCATGGACCATTTCATAAAGATATACACATGATTGCATTTTGATGTGTATGTCTGGTTTCTCACACATTCCATGTTATGTTTTGGTTATTGGAACATAATTATTCAAGATATGTATGACATTAGTATCCCTATTAGATATGATAATCTGCATTATTAAGTACTTATGCTTGACCTATAGTTGTAATGGTGTCATTCTTGTTATTGTTGACATTCATTATTGTGGCCACATATTATAATCCAAGTTTTCATTTATTAAACTATGTGGTCCAAGTGGAAGATTGTTAGAATTTTCTTATGTGAACTATGGTAGTTTAATTAAATCATATGTTATTAGATTGAATGAATGTCACAATAACTAATTACTATGGGTCAATTAATTATATGATCAAATTATTAGACTTGTAATGACACCTAGGTCATTGATGGACTTTAATGGTATGAGTCTTGTCACCAGGCTAATGATAATAGGTTAGTTGGCCCAATAAGGTTAAAACAAGGAAGATTCCTACTTATACCTTAGTAGAGCCGTAGTTGCCCTACTAAGACTTCAGATATAGTTTTCTCTCCCTTTTCTCTACTAAGATTATAAGGAGTGAACTTTGCTATCATGGATTCTCATGTAATATCAAGTACAATTTTATTATTATTAATTAAATTTATATATAAAAATCTAATGTATTGTAACATGATTCAATAAATATGATGATCCAATTTTTTTAATATAAAGCACATAGGCTCAACCCATAGTTAAGGTTTCCCATGATTGGCCTAAGGATTAACCAAAATCATAATGCCTTTTAGAATGTTGTATCCAGCTATAGTGTAATCATCAGAATAATTATCAGAAGATAAATGAGATACCAACAATAGAGTTGAAGGATGCAATCAAAACATTTCAGAGATGATATTTCGAAGGTAGGATAATTTCAAAATATGTTGTTGTTCTTTTACCAGACAATCTTGTCCTATGAAAGTATCCAACTCATTCCTTGTTTTCTCTAGTACCTCCAAATGGTTCAATAAACTAAACATTGCCCACTCCAAAGTTACAATTGATGTCTGTTCTGGCTATACACGTAGTCTATAAAATTTATACATGTCAGTAAGTATCAAAAGTAGAAAAGAGGACAAAAGCATCATATTTTCTAACATATTGTTGTCTTGTCTAATTTGGTTGGTACGTACCTTTTAACGTGATCACGCTAGCTTATTCCACTTTCTTAACATTGGTTAAACATGGCTTTGGTTGATATAATATGTCCAAACTTAGCAAACTGAAAATCACTCTCTTATCATTTTCTATCTTTCCAAACGTGCATATTTACTTCCTGTGATGGGTTACTTTAAGTGGGCCCACATTTTCCTTACGTTTACTTAAAAGTGAATAATAATAAAAAAAAGGAAAGAGATTTTAATAAAATAAGGATTCTTAATCCTTTGACAATAGCCTTTGTCTTATGTGCATAAATGTGAGAAAAAAGAAAAATTGAGAAACTATGAGTTGAAGGGTTAAAAAGGAAGATTGCATTGATTTTCGCATATCTTGTCAAAAAATTGATCATGAAACTTACTCCAATTTACATAAAATTTGAGTATGTTGTTCTTGATATTTTGAGTAGTATAATGCATATGTATCTTGATTTTTTTTTTGTTTTTCTCTGCTAGCTGATTTTACATAATAATTGATTAGGATTATTGTGTAGAGATTCCACTTATTTTGATAACAAGTTTTATTTAGGTTATTCTCTAAAATTTATAGGAAGACATTGTTGTACCAATTAATTATTTATTAGCAGAAGAATTTTTTACTAGACTAGTTCTTATGGCTTTTACTCTCACATTGAGCGGTTTTCCATATTAAAAATTATTGGTCTCCTTATTTATTTTTTTACAAATAATTTTGCGTTAGATTTATTTAATTGCATGAGGTGGGAAAAGTTGATCCAAGTAATTTAATATTTTTTGCTATGACATATTCTTTTTTTCCTAACAAGTGCTATCGAGCGCTTGGTTGTTGCTTTATTGTGTGTGATTAAATAGAGGAAAATTTAGGAGACACAATGATTAAATTAAATTCTTCAAATTATTTACATTGGAAGCCTGGAATGGAAAACTTATTATACTGCAAGGATTTGTTTGATCCCATTAAGGCTAAAGGTATTAAACTTGTTGAGAAAATTGATTAGGATTGGAATAAAATAAACAGGAAAACTGTTGACTTGATTAGGTAGTGGATTAACAATAGCATATTCCATCATGTGTCTACTGAGATTAATGCTCATGAATTGTGAACTAAATTAGTCTATCTATATGACCAAAAAACTGCATAAAAGAAAGCCTTTTTAATTCGATAACTGGTGAATATGAAATACATAGAAGGGTGTTTAGTGATTAAGCATCTAAGCAGCTTTCAAGATGTGGTGAATTAACTAACTACTATAAGTGTGATCTTGGTTGATGAAATGCAAGCACTACTATTACTTAGTCTCTTGCCTGACAGTTAGGAAACTCTAATTATGTCTTTGAGTAATTCTACTCTAAATAGGAAGTTGACATTAACAATGATGAAAGACAACATGTTGAATGAAGAAAAAAGAAGGAAAGAACATGGGACTTTGAATCATTCAGATGCATTAGTTGCTAGAGATGCATGTAGGAGAAATAAGCACAAAAATTATGATAATCATGGAAAGTATAGAGGAAGATCATATTCTAGAAATAGAAAAGACATGAAGTGTTTCCATTATGGAAAAATAAGCCATATTAAGAAGAATTGCTAACAATTGAAGAGAAATAAATCAAGGGAAAAAGGTGAAGACAAGAAAGAAGATAAAGATACTAATGTTATTACATTTGATGAAGAGGTTATGATTGCTCAGTATGATGAGTATTTGAATCTCACATGTGAAGATTATACTTAGGTTGTTGATTCAAGAGCTTCTTACCATATTACTCCTCATAAAGATTTCTTTACATCTTATTATACCTAAGAGATAGTTAGATTGGAAAATCAAGGTTTATGCAAGATCATTAGTATTGGAAATATCAACTTGGAAATTAATATTGAATGCAAATTGCTATTGAAAAATGTCAAACATGTTCCTAATATCCACCTCAGTTTCCTCTCTACTAGAGCACTTGATAATATAAGTTTTGAAAACTACTATGGTAAAGTAAATGGAAGCTTACAAAGGGATCTTTAGTTGCGGTGAAAGGTAAAAAGGTTAGTTCTCTTTATCAGATAATAGTAGCACTGTGTAAAGAAAAGGTGAATGCTATTAAATACTCTTTTGTGTTATTGCATATACACCTAGGTCACTTAAGTGGGAAAGGACTTGAGGCGCTGGAAAAATGAAACTCTTTTCCCATAAGAGGTGTGTCTCTAAAGAATTGTACACATTGTTTGACTAGTAAACAACACAGAGTTTCATTTTTTAAATCCCCTCAGTATAGAAAATCAAATATTCTTGATTTAATTCATACTAATGTGTGCTTTATGGATTCAAGAACTTTTAGTGATGCTATATATTTTGTTACATTTATTAATGATCACTCTAAGAAAGTTTAGGCCTATGCTCTAAAAACTAAAGACCAAGCATGTTGAAAGGAAAAATAAGAATGAAATTAAAGTGTTTTTAAGTAGATAATAGCGGTGAAAGATATCCGTTTGAGAAATATTACAAAGATCATGGTATTAAGCTTAAGAAGGCTGTTCTGAAGATACCTCAACAAAACAAGGTTACGAAAAGGATGAATCAGACAATTAATGAAAGCATTAGATATATGCTCTCTCATGCTAAGTTGCCTAAAGCCTTTTGTGGGTGAATCAATGAGAATTGCAATAAATTTGATTGACCTTTCTCCTTCAACTTTTCTTAATTATGATGTTTCAGAGAAGATGTAGACTGGGAAAGAAGACTCATATAATCATTTAAGAGTGTTTGGCTATAAAACATTTATGCACATTCCAAAAGATGAAATATCCAAGCTTGATGGTAAGATTGAACAGTGTGTTTTCTTAGGTTATGTTATGATGGATTTGGTTATAGATTATGGGATCCAACAGATAAGAAAGTTATCGGAAGCTGAGATATGGTATTCTTTGAAGACCAAACAACTGAAAATCTTAAAAACACTAAGAAGCCAAAGCCAGTAAACACTAGTTATGTGGATTTGAGTCCTGAATCTTCTACCATGGTTATTAATGATCATGGGGGATATGTAAAGGTTGATAATACTACACCCTAGCCTAAGGTGCTTATTGATCCAATTTTACTTGAACAACCTCTTAAATCTCAGTTGAAAAGATCTACTAAAGAGCGTCGTTCTATCCAGAAATATCCACCTGATAAATATGTAATGCCCACTGATAGGGGAAAGCTTGAGAGTTATAAAGAAGCTATGTCTAATGAGCATAAAGAAAAGTGGCTACAAGATATGCAAGATGAACTAAATTCCTTGTATGAGAACAAGATATATGAACCAGTAAAGTTGCCTAGGATAAGAGAGCATTCAAGAACAAATGGGTGTTTAAGATAAAGTCAAATAAGAGTATCTCTCAGCTAAGGTACAAGGCAAGGTTGGTTGTGAAAGGCTTCAATCAAAACAAGGGGTTAACTTTGAAGAAATATTCCTACCAGTGGTTAAAATGTCCTCCATCAGAGTTATGCTTAGGTTAGCAAGTAGTTTGAATTTAGAAGTTGAGCAGCTTGATGTGAAGACTACATTCCTTCATGGTAACTTGGAAAGGGAAATTTACATGGAACAACTAAAGGGTTTTAGAGTCAAAAGCAAAGAACATCTAGTATGCAAGTTGAAAAAGTGCTTGTACGAACTTAAACAAGCACTAAGACAGTGGTACAAGAAATTTGATTCATTCATAATGTATCATGGTGATGGTAAAACCACTTCTGATTATTGTGTGCTTGTGAAGAAATGCTCTGATGATAATTTTATTATTCTCTTATTATATGTGAATGACACATTGATTTTTGGTCATGATATCAATAAAATTAATAATCTGAAAAGAGATTTTAGTAAGTTTTTTGCTATAAAGGACTTTGTACAAGCAAAACAGATCCTTAGCATGTTCATGACAAGAAGAATGGTAAACTCTAGTTATCTTAGGAGAGATACATTGAGAAGGTATTAGAGAGGTTTAACATGAGCAAGTCTAAACCTATTAACACTCCACTTGTAGGCCATTTTAGGCTAAGTTCATAGCAATGCCCTTCAAGTGAGATAGAAAAAGAAGAAATGAGTATGGTTCCTTATGCATTTGCTATTGGCAATTTAATGTATGTCATGATGTGCACAAGATTGGATATTGCCTATGCAGTTAGTGTTGTGAGTAAATTTCTCTCTAATTCTGGTAAAGAACACTAGCACACAGTCAAATGGATACTTCAATATCTCAGAGGTACATTATGAGTTTATTTATGTTTTAGTACTAACAAACCTGTGTTAGATGGTTACACAGATATAGACATAATTGGTGATGTCAACTCTAGAAAATCTTCTTTTTGATACATAATGATTTTTCCAAGGCAAGCTATGTCTTGGCAATCAAAGTTGGAAAAATGTATTATATTGTCTTCCACATAAGTTGAATACATTGCTATTATAGAAATATTTTAAAAACTTATGTGGATATAAAAATTCCTACAAGAGATGGGCTTGAAGCAAGAAAAGTATGTGTTGTATTGTGATAGTCAAAGTGTAATTAATCTCAACAAGAATCCAACTCTTTATTCAAGGTTAAAGCATATTGAAGTACGGTATCATTGGATACAAGAAGTGTTAGAGATAAAGCAATTGACACTTAAGAAAATCTATACTGATGATAATGGTTTAAATATGATGACAAAGGTCTTGCCCCTGTAAAAGTTGATCACTTGCAGAGAGAAAGTAGGCTTAATGTTGTTCCCCATTTAGTCGGGAAAGGGAGATTTATTCGTAGGTTCCTCTAAGTGGGTCCGCATACCCTTTATATTTACGTAAATGATGAATAATAATAAAAGAAAAAAAGGAAAGGGGTTTTAATAAAATGAGAATGTGTATGTGTATATGTTTAGTTTAAGTACATAAATGTGAGAAAAAAAAAAGAATTAAGAAACCATGAGCTAAAAGGCCAAAAAGGAAAATTATATTAGTTTTCGCCTATCCTGTTAGAAGATTAATCACAAAATTTACTTTGATTTGCATGAAATTTGAGTATATTGTTCTTGATATTTTGGATAACATAGTACATATGTTATCTTAAATTTTTCTTTTTCTCTGATGGCTAATTTGCATAGTAATTGGTTAGGATTATTATCTAGAGATTCCACCTATTTTGATGAAGAGTTGTATTTAGGTTGTTCCCTAGAATTTCTAGAAAGATATTGTTGTACCCATTAATTATTTATTGGTGGAAGAATTTTTTATTAGACTAGGTCCTGTGGCCTTCTGACTTATTTTTCTATAGATAATTTTATGTTAGATTTATCTAATTACATGAGATGGGAAAAGTTAATCTAGATAATTAATATTTTTCACTATGATATATTATTTTTTTCCTAACACTTTATCTATTCTACAAGACAAGTTTCCTTCATATATAAGTCCAATAATGCAAAAAAACTCTCTTTGGTTATAGTTCCAGTGCAATTCAAAAGAGAAAGGTAGAAAGGTATAAGGTTCATATTCACGTCGGTTCCACACTTGTGAGGACAGATCTTACCCCTTTTTTGTGTGTTTTTCTCTAATATTGGAGTAAGGATTGCTTATTACTTCATGTGTGTAATAAAATTTCTTGAAAAAACCCATCATATGAATAAGCAATCATGTCAATGAGGATTTTCAATAAGCAATAAGAAGGAAAGAAGTTTGTATATGCTCAAACTATAACATGTGTCTTTATTCCATCCAATAAATGAATACTCATTGTCAACTTTTGTCAACTTTTGTAACTCCTATGCCTTGAAAATTGAAAAAAAAAAATCATATTTTTAATGAATGCAAAACTAACAAATGGACAAATAGTTGACAATTGATATTCATTTATTGAATTAGAGTATAAAATTGTGTTATAATTGAAGCATATAAAAATTTCTCCAGGAAGCAAAGTTTGAAGCTGGCTTTAATTCGAAGAATTCTTAAATGCTAAGATTATAGTATGTCTTTACTCTCATTTAGTAAATAAAGGTTAATTATCATTTTATTATCCATTTGTTAATATTGTGGGATTTGTTTACATTAAAATTTAGATATTTGAATTTTGAAAATATTAATAATCATAAAAATTAACAATGAGACATCATTTATTAAATAGAATAAGGATAAATGTTATAATGTAAGTGTACAAAACCTTTTGCTAATTGTTGAAGCAAGTTGGTCCTATTGTAAATAATTAAAAAACAAATCAAAACAAATCTAATCATATCATACAGCATGTATATGTATAAAATAATAATTTCATGATTTAAGATTTAGCACTTACCTTGAAGGTAAACCGTATCCATAATCACTATACATGAGTTCTATACATAATCCCTATGAGAGAAGAAAAGAAAGAAGAAGGATAAAAAAAAAAATGTGAACTCTTCTTTATCCTAAATGTCGTCATTAGGTTGGAGTCTATCATCTCAATTAGGTAACAATGGTAGCATGTAAGGTGAAAGTATTGGGCTAGCCCTCTCATCATCATTAGTAGCATAATAAACAAGGTCCACATAACAATAAATCCATGGATAGTCTAAGTACCCCACTAAAGCCCAATAATAAATATAATCACATATTTGGATTGATAAACAAATAATATTACCTAACATTTAGTAATCTAGTTTACAATAAATTGATTGACTATGCTAGTCTACAATATTATTTCAACAATCTCCCACTTAGACAGCAAAGGTTAGGAAAAATAATATCATGGATTACAGCTAAAGTAATGAATGTCAAATAATAATTTGACATTACATAACCATTGATTGACAATAAGTTCATAAGCATTTAATATATAGATCATCATATTTGATAGGAACTCTAATTTTACACGTGCTAAGATCTATACATTTATAACCAAATACAAAATGGATGTGGAGAGTACAGAAATACAAAACGACAAATGTGATTAGATGTAAATCTCACCAAAATGGTCCTAGCATTTATCCATGATGCATTATTGAAACTCTACAACATATTTCAACACAACAAAATTGAGACTAATCAAAATGTCTCTACATTTTAACTAAACAGTGTGTCATAGATTTCATTATAATTGTGCTCAATAACATTATATGGCAACAAAACATTATTATCACAACATTAGTAATAAACATATCTATGTGCACACAATGACATTATATATACTTTCACTAATCCAAGACATCATAAGGCTGAACCATCCCTATTTTAGTCATAGTGCTCTATATGGTAAAAGCCTATTCGTAAGTAGGTATACAGTTTATGACTATTAACATAATGTGATTATCACATACATACTCTCACTAACACAATATATCATAAGGCAAAATAATCTTATTGGAGTTAATACTACTCCAAATGGTAAAAGCCTTTCAATAGTCAAGTTCAGTAGTCATTTAAGATAAGTATAAAGTTTATCAAAGTTTATCTACAACAACTATTATATGCATTTTTTGGATAGGCTGGCAAAAGCCCAGCTAGCGGAAGTTTAGCCCACTGAAGGAAGTCACTCCTAGCCAAAGGCCAGCTGAGCATGCAAATCGAGGAGGAGACAGTTAGCAAGGGGCTGATTGATGTGAAGCTTGCAAGAGTTGAATTGTAGGTTTAGCCTTTATGTATATAGGACTCTATGTAATGAGAAAGGGAGGAGCGAGAACTCATTGTTGAAGGGAGAGTTCTGAGAGGAGAGAGCCATGGAGCTTGCCAGAGAGGAATCCTATAAAATACTGCATATTATAAATACTCTTCCAGTAATAAAACCTCCACCGTAGACGTAGGATCTGGTACCGTTCAAATTTGGCTGAACCACATTAAAAAATCTCTGCGTTTGATGTGTGTTCTTCTTCTTCTTCCTCTGATTTCTACACCAGGTTGTGGTTTGGGATTCACCAAATCATCCCCGTTGGCTGAGATTTGGTCTCTTCGTACAAACCAAATTTCACCATCAACAACAACATTAGTATAATTAAGAGAAACAAACAATAGTAGAGTTATGACAATATAAACATGTGGCAATAAACTATCAAGCACTGAGACCTAGTTCAAATAGTTATCCCATAAAAAAATATCAAAGTCTATTATCTTTACTGGAGTAACTATGAATATCTATTCAACATTAATCATAAAATAGCACTTTCTACTATTACAACCACCTTACCATGAAGAATCAACAATTGACAACTTAAACATAGTTATTTCACCGTGTAAGGTGAATCAACTATAATGAATGAGTACAACATCTTACTAAGATAATTATAAATGTCTATTCAACAATAGTAACAAAATATTATCTCATACTATCATGAACACACATCCTAAAGGATCATTCATTGACAGATTAAACACAATTAAGAGTTTCCCTTGTTAATCGGAGACTCAACTCTTACTTCATATAAACAATATATATATAATACTTAAGTACACAATTATGTCATTAACAGTAGAAGTACATACGACCAATCACATTTTATTATTTTACTACCATTAATAGGACATAACAATAATGGAGTCTCCATCCTTTTTCTAAGAAAAAAAAAAGGAACATGATTTTCCAAAAATGACTCATCTAAAATCCTACTACATATGTTTTTTGAGACAAGCAAAAATTGATTATAATATGATCCATGATATTTGATTCATGCCAAATAAATAGGCATATCACTTGATCCTAACACAAGAAAAATTAGTTCCAAAACTTGTCTCTCACAAAAAAGGGGTCACATTCCACAAAAGGGGTATCATATTATTTTGAGAGTTTTTTATTTTTAAGAATATCATAAGTATATCAAATAATGTCATACTAGTAGGGCATATCCATTGGTTATATAATTCAAAAATTACACATATATAATTAAAATATTTCTTCAGTATATAAAATAATTTTCGATTTAGTTTATCATGATTGACTTCATGACAAGCGGATGCACAACCAATCAAAAGTTGCATATAGTAAATCGTCATTACATATTTATCAAATCATTTATCAAGTTTAACTAAATAACCAACATGCAAGAATTTAATAAAATTTAAATATAAACATTTGTATCAAAATAACGTAACTTAAAAACTCATTAATTATATAAACTTGACAAAATAATATTTTTAACTAAATATTGTGATTATAAATTAACATGATTAATGCGTCAATGTGGCATATCAACCTTTCACATAATATTTTTAAATAAGAGCTATCATATACAAAAATTGATTATAATTAGTTTCATGATAGATAAATATACAATCATAAGAAATATTTATTATTATCAATTCAAGATAGCAAAAAATAATTTTAAAAACTTCTAATCCTCATAATTGGTTTCTTAAAAATAATGATAGAAATTAATTGCATAGAAACAAAAGAACTGGAGGGATTTCATCAAAATATATTCATTATGAATATTCATGATACATATAAATGTTATCATGTTATATATTCCCTCAAAATAATTAAAGAATATGCAATTTCCATTTACCTCTCATTTACTGTAATCCTGCCTAAGGATTCTGAAATACAATAAATAAGTAAGTCAAATAAAATAGTATTACATTATAAAACCTAACATCAATAGGGCATTAAGATTATAGAATATGATACAAAATCAAATATTGACTTCTAAAATTTAATACCGATAAGGTATTTATAATTATAAAACAACAATATTTAATCTATTATTTATATTATGTTAAAAATATATTAATAATGTCACAATGGTAAGGTGAGTACATTATCATTATATTGCTTTCCAAAAAACAATTTTTTCATTCAATTACTAAAAAAATATAACTAATTTCATGATAAACGAACTCTCAATTATATGACCATAATTTAAATAATAATAGATCCTCAAACAAAAACATAATTCCATAAATAAATTATCTCAATAGATAAATAGTATCAAAATCAAGAGTATAATAAATATATTATGCATCAATATACGGAAATCTGATATGAAATTTTTTAATAGAAAATTTAGAGAATATTATAGATAGGTCTTCAATCACATAAAATGTATATCATGAGATTTTAATAATAATTATATAAGATAAAAATAGTATCTGAAGATTTTCGCTTTTACTTTTAGAGTTAGAATATGTCTCATGATACTCTACAATTATCATGTGTGGAACTTCCCATCAACTTGTTTAGATGCTCATCCTTGCACATTGTCAATGATCCATTATGTAGCTCAATTTGAGCTTTTCAAAATTAATTTCATGGAAAATTTCATCTCAAATTAGATCATAAGATACGATGTTAGAATATCATATTTTGTCACTTGCCCAAAATATATACATAATTAGCAATTTAGTTTACATAATATTTTATATGTTTGAATCCAAAATTGATATAATTTCAATCATACAAAAATAACCAATAGTAACTTGGACAAGAAAATATCGCATAAATATGCATATTGTGCTTACAAAAATAATTCCTAAAAAACATTGAGATTATAATTTCAAATTAGGGAGATATAAAACTCTCTCTCTCTCTCTCTCTCTCTCTCTCTCTCACACACACACACACACACACACAAAAACAAGCATATATATATATATATATATATTCTTAATAATGTAAAAGTCATTATACTTATCATCACTCAAATATACTATGCAGAAAGTATCTTCCACTTGACAAGAAATGGAGTGTGAGAAGAACTTTTAACTTTTTTATTTTTTTTTCCAATTTAAATTGTATATAGGACTTCTTTATTTATCTGTTTTAACAATAAATTATTTATCTAAAGTATCAATAATCGATTTCTAATTTAGTTTTTTAAATTTTACTGTTATTAAATTATTGAATTATTATTTTAATTTTCTAAATTATCAATAATATTTTAATTTTAATTTTTAATATTTGAATTATTTATTTATTTGAGTAATGTAATTTTGGTATTTATTTTAATATCATTGAAATGACTTTCAACTTAAAATTTAGTGGTATTATATTTACATATTTAATATTAAAATAATTTGAAAATATTCTAATATTCCAGTGCATTGTATAATTCAAAATTTAAATAATTTTAATAATATATCATTTAAATTTTAAATTGTAAACCACTTTAATAAATGCCATATTTTCTTATTTTTTATGAAAATTATCTACTCCAAAATAAAAAATTTAATAAAATTATCTTCACCTAATTTTTAATCTAAATTCATTAATAGATTTTAATTTTAATTATTTATATATTTATTAAATAATTTATATATAAGTCAAAAATTATATTTATATAAAAATAAAATACTTATACTAGTAATATCTAATTATTACCTAAAAGATAATGTCTATTTAAAAAATTTTACTCTTTAAATTTTCATATTATCTTTAAATATCAAATATTAAATTTGATATTTCATAATTTTTCTTTTTGAAATTTTAATCACTTTTGAGTATTTATTACAATTTCAATTTATAATATTTTTAAAACTTGATAAAAAAATATTTCTAACATGTATATTTTGTTGAAGATGATATATTAGTTATGACAATACATGAATTTTTATTAATTATATAATTAATTCTTTTAGTATAAAGTAGTTAACTTAAATTTTTAAACAAAATAACTAATTGTTACTAGTGGAGTTTGGCACTGAGAAGCGGGCTAGCAAAGGTCCAGAAGGAGCCAAGTCTGTCAAAAGGAACAAGCTCGCTATGCGAGAAGCCACAGCTCACTGAAGAGAATCTAGCTCATTGAAGGTTAGAATTTGCTGATCGAACTAGCTCAAAGTCGCAAGCTAGTGGCACCATCAGCGAACGAGCTCAAGCTCATTAAGACGCAACCTTGCTCAGCCAGAAGCCTACTGAGGTAGAACATAAAGACAACATACAATTTGTACCATCATTCTGTAGGTACGATCGTTGGATCCCATCCGTAGTAAGCGATCTGCAAAAGTCAGTCTATGGTACCCTAGGCAGTCTTGTACATTTAATATTTGATGTAACAGATACACAATTATTTAGTTCCATTTGTACCCCTCCATGTTTATATAAATGGGGGGCTAGAATCATTATAAAGAAGGAGAACATTTAAGAGAGGCAAGAAAATACTAGTAGAAAACTCTATCGGAAGCCATAGCAAAGTTCTATAAACATTCTTTCATACTAATAAAAATACCTCTGTGGACATAGGGTCTGATGCATTGGGATTTAGCTGAACCACGTTAATCTCTTGTGTACTCCTTTCTTCTCCTTCTTCCTCTTACCATTCAGTATCATTTTATTGCCTCAACAACTAAGAAATAGCTTGGATCCCCAAAGAACCCCCTCTGTTGGTTAGATTTGTGTCTAATCGAAATCTATCATTAATATTCTGGCATGCCCGATGGGACCCATCTGTGTACTGGTTGATCTTTCACCTTCTATTTAACTTTTTGCACATCTATCATGGCCAAAGGGAGAACCACAAAAGCTTTGAACGCTCAAGTTAACCCGTCGGAGGGTCACATATCTTCAATAGACTCTTCAACAACCCTTGTTATAGGCGCCGCTACCTTTCCGCCCCCAGCTAGCTCCTCTCAACCTACCATTATCGTGGATGGGAGCGAAGGGATCCAAGTCTAGCTTCAACACCAGGAAAAGTTAGAAAATATGATGGTAGAGCTGGCTAAGGCAATCATCGTGTTAATGTAAAGCCAAATCCAAGGTCTGCAAAGACAAGCTGAAGTTGTCACGCCTGAAGATGACTGCTAACAGCACCAAGCTAGATGTTTGGGCAGAGGTGGCGAAGAGCACATTCCGGGTCATTACAGTCATGACTAGGAGAATCAACAGTCTCTGGTACGAGACCCACTTGTAGAAGAATTGTTTTAGAGGATGAATCAGTTCAAAGAATGTTTTTGGGCTTTGAATAAACAAGCTCGATATGAAACGAGGTCACCTTTCACCAAGGAGACTGAAGTGCAGCCCCTTCCCCCAAAGTTCAAGATTCCCTCGATCCTACTCTATGATGGGGATAGGGACCCCATACGATCACCTGGATGCATTCAATGTTCAAATAGATCTCATGACAGCTAACCCTCTTGTGAAGTGCCGAGTATTCCCAGCAACATTGGGGGGCTTACCTTTGACATGGTTTAAAAGCCTTCCAACTCATAGTATAGGCAGCTAGGAAGAATGTCAGAAGAAATTCACTGACCAATATTGGGCACTAAAAAGACAACTCGCTCCACCCTACCACCTCACTACGATCTTCCAGCGAAAAGAAAAGTCGTTGAAGGACTACATCTATTAGTTCAAACACAAGGTCAATAATGTAGAAGATCCTTTGGAGGAAACCATTTTAGCAACGATCTCTATGAGACTCCGCAAGGACAAAAAGCTATACAAAAGCATTTACAAGTCACCAGTAAAAGATCTTAGGGACTTTTACGAGTGAGCTACGAGGCAAGCCAGATAGGATGAAACTTTGAACTCAAAGAGGTCTGATTTGAGTAGTTCAGATCAAAATAAAAAGAGGAATAATTATAGAGAGGGGCAGGATGGCCCCAGCCTTTAGGTCATTAAAAGGAGCAGGGAAGAGCGACCTTGGAACTAAGGTCGTCGTGAAAGTTATAGCATCCTATCCGAGACTCAGGATAGGATATTCCTAGTGGAACGAGATAGAGAAAACTTTGGGAAGCCCAAGTCTCTGTGGACGCCTAGCAAATTCAAAATAATAAAGATAAACTTTATACCTACCATAACAAAGTCGGATACAACACCTCGGAATGTTAGGCATTGAAGGATGCAATAGAGGACCTCATCAAAGGAGGGCACCTGCAAGGGTATGTGGTACGACCTGTGGAATAGCAATCTCACCCTCAATGAGACCCCAACCAAGAGCAAGGAGCTTTGGTTCAGATCATATATTGACAATGTACTTTCATTTTCCTATTTTTTGTCTTTATCAATGTATAATTTTGTGTTGCTAATTGCATTGTACAAGTCCAGTGTGCCAGCTTCCTAAGCTGAGGCCTCTCGGAGCTCATTCTGGAGATAAATTAACGAACTGCCAGCTTATAAGCTGAGGCCCTCTAGAGCTCGTTCCAGAGATGAATTGATATAATTACTAGTGTAGCTATGTGCTCGCTGAGGTGCGGAGGCACTATTAAACACTCACAGTGCCAGCGTAGTTACTTGCTCACTGAGGTACGGAGGCACAATTAAACACTCACAATGCCAGCATAACTGCATGCTCGCTAAGGTGCGAAGGTATTATTAAACACTCAAAATGCCAATGTAGCTATGTGCTCACTGAGGTGCAAAGACACTATTAAACACTCATAGTGCCAGCATAGCTATATGCTCACAGAGGTGCGGAGGCACTATTAAACACTCATAGTGCCAGTGTAACTGCATGCTCACTGAGATGTGAAGGTGCTATTAAACACTCAGAATTCAGTGTAGCTATGAGCTCGTTGAGGTGCAGAGGCACTATTAAATATTCAAAATTCGACAAAGAGCCATGAGCTTAATAAGGCACAAAGACACCAGAATCTTTTCAGCTACCTGATAGGCAACAAAATTGCCACAGCGGTTAAATGCAGCTCTTATGCGAACAAATACTCTCAGCTCATTAAAGAGATCCTCCCAGGCATAGCTCACATGCAACCTAGTTAAATTCTACTTATCATTAATCAAGGTAACCATATGTTAAAGCTCATTACACAAAAGTTATGGTCAGTTGGCTATACAAACATTTCATTAGTTTGCAGTGATATACAAAAATGGATGAGAGTATCCAATGCAACACTCAAGGGCTATACAAAAAAGCCCATTTATTACAAGGCCTTATCTAATGAGGTTAAATTTACATTAGAAGGAGGAAAATACAGAAGAAAAAATGAAAAAGCCTGGAGCTATTATTAAAAGTAGAAAGCCAGCTATCGGGAGATGAACTCCCACCAGCAAGAAGACCAGCAAGCCTGACTACTCCTACTTATATCCCTCCTTAGCCAGCGGTTCCCCCTGGACCAAATCCAAAGCAATTCAAAAAGGCACCAGGAGTCTAGCTAGCAAGGTTGGAGATCACGGCAAAGCCGTGAAGAAATAATCTAAGATCTGTATAAGACTCCCCCGAAGCTAGCATAAAGAGCTATCCAACGGGAGTCATGTGTAGTAGGCTATTCACGCCTCGAACTCTTTTGTAGTAGGCCATACACGCCTTAGAAAGCTTCATCGGAAGCCAAGCTGTCAGAAAAATAGAGGGCTTAGCTTTGATACCTATTAAAACACTTTGTTGAGAAACCTAAAAAGCTCCACAAGGGTTATATAGACCAGTTGGGTTCACTGAAAGAATCAAAGGGTAATTGGCTACCCTCGATCGGACAGTCTAAAAGGAATGAGATTGCCATGCCAATGGCTAAGGATCATGCTCAGAAAAGAAGCATGGTCTAGTTCAAGTGAAGTGAAATTTGAAGTGATAATATGGCAGACTGAATGCTGAGGACTTTGACTAAGAAAACCCTCCTAGAATAAAATTACAACTCCCAGTCCGTGAAGTGAACTGAGGGTTGGGGGCTAATGTTACTAGTGGAGTTTGGCACTGAGAAGCAGGCTGGCAAGGGCCCAGAAGGAGCTAAGTCTATCAAAAGGAACAAGCTTACTGTGCGAGAAGCCACAGCTTGCTGAAGAGAATTCAGTTTGCTGAAGGGCAGAACTCGCTGACCAAACTAGCTCGAAGTCTCAAGCTAGCAGCACCCTCAGCGAATGAGCTTAAACTCGTTAAGATGTAGCCTCACTCAGCCAAAAGCCCACTAGGGCAAAACATAAAGACAACATACAATTTGTACTGTCATTCTATAGGTATAACCATTGGGTCCCATCCGCAATAAGCAATCTGCAAAAGCTAATCTATAGTACCCTAGGTAGTCTTATACATTTAATATTTGATCTAATAGATACACAGTTAATTTAGTTCCATTTGTACTCTTTCATGTTTCTATAAATGGGGGGCTAGAATCATTGTAAAGAAAGAAAGCATGTAAGAGAGGCAAGAAAATACTAGTAGAAAACTCTGCCGAAAGTCATAGCAAAGTTTTGTAAACATTCTTTCATACAAATAAAAATAACTCCGTGGACGTAGGGTCCGATGCCATCTGGATTTAGTCAAATCACATTAATCTCTTATTTACTCCTTTCTTCTCCTTCTTCCTCTTACCATTCAGCATCATTTTACTACCTCAACAATCGAGAAATAGCTTGAGTCCCCAAAGAACCCCCTCTGTTGGTCGGATTTGGGTCTGATCGAAATCCACCATCAACACTAATAAATATATTTGTCTGACTATTAATATATTTAGAAAATATTTTTGAAAAACTAAAAAAAATTCAAATGATAAATTTAGCTAATTTGAAATATTAATGTAACAATTTTATCAAATTAAAAAAAATGTAGTATTTCCTCACTATTAACATAAATAAATTATACTAATTATATAGTCATCTAATAGGTAAAAAAATGATAATAACTTACCTATATTTGAATATATTATAATTTATAATATAAATTTATAATACAAATTATTATCAAATAAAATTAATTAAATCCATGCTTTGCACAGAATACAAGCTAGTGTGTGTATATATATAATATACATTAATAGCTCCAAAAGAATGACACTTGGAATATATAAAAAAAATTTCCATTAAATTAGACCAACGTAAGCTCACATAAATAAAAAAAATTAGAAAGATCATCAACATTCGTAATCAACAATGTGATATATATTACTCGGGAGTCAACTCTCTATTTTGAAACTCAAACTCAAAATCATCCACAAAATTCTCTTGAAGTATTGAAATAAAACCAAAACTGATATATAGTGCATGACTTAAGTGTTGGAATTTTCCCGTGTGTACTAACATGCTTTAATTTAATCATATGTTATTAGGTTAAATAAATGTCATAATAGTTAATTATTATGAGTTAATTAATAATGTAATTAAATTATTGGACCTGTAATAACAGCTAGGTCATTGATGGACTTTAATAGTATGAGTCTTTTCACTAGTCCAATGATAATTAGTCAATTAGCTTAATAAAATTACAGTAAGGCTGGTTCCCACTTGTATCCTAGTAGAGCTGTAGTTACCCATTGAGATTTCAGATACAGTTTTCTCTTCCTTTTCTCAGCTAAGATTGTAAGGAGTGAATCTACTAAATGAGTACCTTTTTATCATGAGTTCTCACATAATATTAGGAGCAAACCTGCTGAAAGCGTACTTTGCTATCATAAATTCTCAGGTAATGTCTGGTATGATTTTATCATTATTAATTAAATTTATATGTATAAATCTAATGCATTGTAACATAATTTAATAAATATAATGAATTGGCTATTTTAATTTATCCAAATTTTTCAACAATTGGTATTAGAGCCAAACTTTTTCCTTTCATGTTACAAGGCTCAAATTTATGCAAATTTATGTTTTAAGATTTTATGTAATCTATAATTTGTGATATAAAATTATTATGGATTTAAGAATGTGAGATTTATTTATACTTTGGCTTAATGTATTTCTAAACTGGTTACAAATTTTATTTTGTAAACCTTCTTCATGTGAAATCATGAATTAATATAGTTTGAATTTTTTTTGGAAAATTTAATTCATAAATTCATCATATTTAAAGGATTTTTTTAATTTAATTTGAGACTATATCTTAAGAGTTTGTAATGTGTAAAAGGCACAAAGCAATTTGGAAAGCTTATCGATTTCAAAATTTATCATATCCATCAAGGAGAGGGAGTTTGTGATGTGTAAAAGGCACAAAGCAATTTGAATAAATACTTTGGAAAGCTTATTGATTTCAAAATTTATCATATCCATCAAGGAGAGGCTTTTTCTTTAAATTTGATTTAATTATAAGGTATTTATTCAAATTGATGGAGTTTTAATTGATAAAATTATGAGATACATAAAAGACCACAATCAATTTTATAAAACCTGAACTGTTGTAGCATCAATCTTTCAAATTCTTGAACCAAATTTTTTTGAAAACTTGAATTAGTCTTAATTTTTTTTTCAATTACCCAAATAAGTGCCAATTTTTTGAAATTGATGGAGGATTTTGATTAAGAATGATTTCAATAAAGAAACCTATATAAAAATTGTTCAAAATATGGTTGAATTGAAGGATTTTGCAAACAGGGCTGAGTCTAATTACATAATTGATCAATCATGACTAGTGCCATGCACCATTATAGAGGTGGTTGATGGTGATAAAAATTATACCATTAAGCCCCACTCTCCTAGCTCTATTTATGATAATTCTTTTCAAATTTTTCTAGAAATAATTATCTGATTTATTTGAATAATTATTTGATGTTATTTGAGCCTAAAAATTTTATGATATGTTTGCTACATATTAGACTACTATCTATAATTTCTCCAAAAATTTTTGAAAATCAATATATTTTATCTAATTATTGTTCTATTTATTTGAGCATTAATTTCATATTTTTAGATATAAAAAATTTATTACATGATTCTTACATATTATACTACTAGGTATAATTTATGTGGACTGATTTGATGTGTTTTGCATATTTGAATATTTTTTGTATTTTTGTGTGCAATTTATAAAATTATATAAGAATTAATTTTGCTCATATTATGCCATGAAATTTTATGCATTTGTGTACTCATCTATCATATGACTAGTTACATAAAATTTTGATGAAATTAAGTCTTGGAATTATATTTAGGAGAGTGCTATATTAGTAAAATATATGCTCTATCGATGTAATATTATTAACATTATTTGTTGATGATAATGTAAGTATTAGGATTACTTGTTATGTTTTTAAAATTTTAAATATCCTATCAGTGTTAGGTTTTAAGAAAATAGCATTCAATCTTTGTATTATATTTCAATGCCTTATCAATGTTGGGTTTCATAATGTAATATTGTTTGGAATTGCATAGTTATTAAGGAAATATTATAGCATGACGACGTTGAACATGTAATTTTGGAAATTTATGATAAATTTTATAAATTATTATTTTCTCAATCTTTTGTTACCTATGTAATTGATTATTGTGAAGACAATGAATGAGACCAATTATGCGAATTAGGTTGAATGGAAGATATATGGGGTGAATTATTGATATGATGTCTGGCAATCACCAAAATTTGTATTTGATATGGAGAAAGGGAGAGCCAAAGATAGATGATGGCTTTAGTACTGCACAAAGTCTCTTCATAGAAAGTGAACACACTTTAATAAAGTGTACTTGATGGTTATGATGTATACTAAAGATAAAACCATCATGAAAGGCATTGATAGCTCTCCAAATGCCTAAGTGATTATGGACTTTGTAGATGATAAGGTTGTAAAGTTTGATAAAAGGCTAAAAAGAATATTACCTCTCATTGTTGGATAAAACTGTTTATGATGATGTTAGTGAAATTAGTGAATACATCATAGAACCGGTATACTATTATAATCACTCATGGGCATGAAAGTGGACTTAGAAAATAATCATTTGATTTAGCATGTCTTAAAGTCTTTTCTAGTTCAAATTGATATTCTTGAAACATCATATCACACCCAAGAAGGTGAGTAGATTTTCAATAAAATAACCTCTATAGTTAATCAAACAAAAGATGACATGAAGAATTGAAAGGTCTTTGTGCTCATTTTATTTCACACGGACTGAGTGCTAAGCGTGAAAGTAATCACACCCAAAAGAACCTAATTTTGAAAAGTAAGAAACTTGATTTGAGTGCGTATCATAATAAATCAAGATGTTCTACTGACTATAGTGAAACGTTCTGTCAAACACTTAGTGGTTAGAAGGAGGTGCAATCATTTGCATTACAAATTTATTATAAGTGTTAAGAAACAGAAGGAAACCAAGTGATAAATGCATAGTCATATTGAAAATGGTTGAAAAGTACAAGATAAATATGTAGTAGTTGTCATTTGGAAATTAAAAAGTTTGCCAATTAAATATTATAGTTGGAAACAAAAAAGGTTATAATTAATGTGAAATCCTCAATGTTATGGAATAGGTAGATAGGTGATACCTCCACAGAAGGATGGAATGATTGATAAAAAAAAAAAAAGATTCTTTGTGACCTAGACTTATCCCTTTTTATATGTATATTGATTACATGAAGGGAGATACTCCCTAGAGTTAGTGGACAAGAAAGTTGAATATACTGGAGTTGATTCACAATAATGTAAATAAACTGATTACGCCGAGCGTTATAGGTGGATGTAATATTTCACCTTCATTGATGATTGTTTCAAGATTTGGTTAGGTGGAAAGTCCTATTAAAAAGTCAAAATCCTTAGATTATTTTAGAGCATTTAAAATAGAAATTAAACTTATAATGAGAAAGAAACCTAAGTGCATCAATCCTAATAAGGTGATAAGTACTCTAGATATATGATAAAACTTATGGAAATTCTGATTCTTTTAGATTATGGAATTAAGGCTAGCAATGTTATGCCTGAAAACACCCAAATTAAATTAGATTAGAGGAAAATGGAATCACATGCTTATAGACATGACTAGATGCATGTTGGCGCATTCAATTTTACCAAATTTTTTATAAGACAATATTTTTGAAAACTGCTACATATATTCTGAATCAAGTCCCCAGTAAATCTGTACTTAAAACCCTATATAATTTGTTGTATAGGAAAAGCCTAGACTTTGGCATTTCCATGTTTTAGGATTACAAGGTTGAAATGAAGCTATATAATCCACTTCCCAAGTAACTTAATCTGAAGACTATATTGATGGTCACTTTACTGAATATTGTAATAACTACAAAGGTAGCAGATTTTATTATCCGACCGAGACCAACAAGGTAATTGAAGCAACTCATTTTGTTTATCTTAGGAATGGTTGGACAATGGAAGTGAAAGACCAAGTAATATCTCTCTTAGAGAGGTATAACTTATTATTCCACTAACTCTGTTAATAGTTGAAAATAAACCAAATTGATCTAGAAGGTGATCTAGTATAACATATGGTAAAACCAATTGTGAAAATTGGAAGAGCTTAATGCTTTACTAATAATAGAAAAGAACCAAGTCTTGTAAATAAAGCACCCTTGAGGAAGCTCTAGATGGCTTGTAGATCAGAAATTACTAATGACTATGTGGTATACCTATAAGAGCACGAATTTGACATCAATGATGGTAATAATCTCACCAAGTTTTTTTCAAAAAGCCATTTCAAGCACTAATTCTTTAGAATGGGTAGAGGTTGTAAATGCTAGATTACTTTGATGATCTACAATGATGTGTGAGATCATATAGAGTTACCTATTTTTTTACAAGTCTAATGGATGCAAAGGGGTTTTTAAGACCAAAGGATACTCAAAGGGCATTTGAGAGGTATAAGGCCATATTGGTGGCAAAGGGTCACACTTAGAAAAAAGGCTTTGATTGTAGAATATTTTCTTATTTGTTTTAATTAAAGACTTATGTCAAGTTGTCATGACATTGGTAGCTCATTTTGACCTGAAACTTCACCAAACATGTGATGGCCTTCTTGAATGGTGATTAGTTAGAAATTATTTTTATGAACTAACCAGATAGTTTAAAGAACATTTAATATGTAAATTCAAAAAATTCATATATATGATTTGAATAAAATGTCTAAACAATATAAATTTTATCTCAATCTAATCTTATGTAGATGATACTCTCTCTGAGAACAATATTATGAGCCTTATAATTAAGATAAAATATATACTATTTATATATTTTAGATATAAAGGATCTTAATGATGCCTCTTTCATACGAGGCGTATGGATCCATCATGAGCCTTCTTGGCTTGTCTAAAAGTTATAGGTTAAAAAAGTGCTTAAAAGGTTCAATGTGTCTTATATGCTCTCACCCAATGTCCTCAAAATAATGTAAAGATTAAAGTAGGTCATGTATGCTTTTGTTGTTAATAGCTTGTTGTATACTAAAATATGTACACATCTTGATATCACTATTGGTTTAATGTACTTAGGAGATACTTGAGTAATCTTGATCAAAAATACTGGATTGTTGTAAAGAAAATTATGAAGTAGCATAAAGAATCTTTGTGCTGACCTATTACTGATCTAATTGTTGCAGATTACTTTGACTTTGATTTTGTAAATTATCGAGATGATAAGATGTTGATATCTGAAAACATCTTTATGATGATAGGAAGAACTATTAAGCAGTCAATTATAATAACCTCTACTATAGAGGCAAAATGTGTCACATGTTGTGAAGCTACTTATGAGGCTATTTTGTTAAGAAATATAATATCTGGATTCAAAGTTATGGAGAGCATATTTAGGACCTTAACCATATGTTGAGATAGTGCTACCATATTAAACTTCTCTTAAAATAATAATGAAAGTATTGTCTATACAAGTATTTTGATATTAAGTATCAACTTGTTAAAGAGAGAAGATACACAAGTATTATATATGTTGTCATGGATCATATGCTTATGGATCCACTAACTAAAGGCTTAGGTGTAAAAAATTTTCACAAACAAGTGACTAAAATGAGTTTGGCTAAGCCTTTCCATGTTCAGGATTAGTGGGAGTTTTATGTTTCTAATTGAAACATTGTTATCTTGAAATTAGTAAAATATCAATGATATTGTCATATGTTTCATATATATGTATGTTTGCATATATGACGTTGTTGATTATGCACATTTGTTCTATGACATATCAACAGAGACATTTAGACCCAGTCTCATTATTATATTGAAATGTATTTTCATTTTGGGTATCTTAGGCAAATGTATGGACCATTTCGTAAAGATATACACATGATCACATTTTCATGTGTATATCTAGTTTCTCACATATTCCATATTATATTTCGATCATTGGAGCATAAGTGTTCAAGATATCAATGACATTAGTATCCCTATCAGATATGATGATTTGCATTATTTGGTACTTATAGTTAACCTATGGTTGTAATGGTGTCATTATTATTGTTAATATTTATTATTGTGGTCACATATTGAAATCTAAGTTCTCGTTTATTAAATTATATTGTCCAAGTGGGAAATTGTTGAAATTTTCCTATGTGGACTACCATAGTTTAATTAAATCATATGTTATTAGATTGAATAAATGTCACAACAACTAATTATTATGAGACAATTAATTATGTGATCAAATTATTGGATCTGTAATGATACCATGGTCACTGATGGACTTTAGTGGTGTGAGCTTTGTCACTAGTTAATGATAATGAGTCAGTTAGCTCAGTAGGGTTATAATAAGACATATCCCTACTTATACCCTAATAAAGCTATAGTTGCCCCATTAGAACTTTAGATATAGTTTTCTCTCCCTTTTTCTCTACTAGGATTGTAAAAAGTAAACCTGTTAAAGGAATACTTTGTTATTATGGATTCTAACATAATATCAGGAGTGAACCTGTTAAAGTAGTACTTTGCTATCTCAAGTATGATTTTATCATTATTAATTAAATTTGTATGTGCAAATTTGATGCATTATAATATAATTCAATATATCTGATTAATTGTTTATTTTAATTTATCTAATTTTTCCCAACATTAGCAACTAGAGCATGACAACAACTCATGTACTAGAATTGAAGATGCAACTTTAAGCGGCGATTGACATAAAAGCTATGGTGTGTGAATCAACTTACAAATATTAAAGTATAAATTCTAAACAAAATTTTTGCCAAAAACCTTTCATGAATGTGGGATAATACCAAAAGAAAAACCAAATTTTGCAGACAGACATTACTTCTTCTCTTGTGAATAGGTTTTACAACACAATTCTGATAAAAATTATTTTATTCGATTTAGCCTTTAAAGTCATAGAATTTCACCCCCAATATTTCTTTAATTAAAAACAAGAATTTTTATTCTAAATATAGTAAAAAAAAATTTGATTTAGAAGGATTTAAACTCAAAATTCTTTTTACACACTCAAGAATTTTATTCCATTCATAAGGTCAAATAATTGTGTAAAACTAAAAAATTTCATGATTAATTACTTTAAATATAAATGTGATCAAAAAAACATAGATTCAACACTAAAAGAAAAAATAGTTTACAATTATAAAACATGATTAACTGACTTTGATATCATAGTTATAAATAATTAAAGTAAGGTTGATCAATGGTTGAAGCAGTTTTCATCTTGCCACTCAACCGACCATGTCAATCTGAAGCCTAAAATGCCAACTGATCTTAACTATTTTGCTAACCTTAACTAAGTGAAATGAAGAAATGCAGTTATGATCAGTTGTCAATGGTTTTATTCAATTGTAAACTTTAACCATTTTTTTCTCTTTCATTGCCATTAAAGCTTGCCATCCAAATCTCTTCCTCCTCAACTATTAGGAAATTAACCAGTATTTTTCAATTGTAGTTTCATTTGATTAACTTTTGTCTTTGTTTCTTGTTCCACTATAAGGAAAACATGATTTTCTGATGTCCAAAACTATCAAAAATTCATCAGAAATAGATGATTTTTGAAGGATTTCCTACAGATAACAGACATTGAAAAAACACTAGTCGAAAAAAAATTTTAACTTCTATAAACATCAAAAATTTCTGATGCTCCTAGATGTAGAAAAACGTGTGACATGGCAATGCCATGTTGAATTTCTGATGCCCATAGATGTTAAAAAAACATGATTATATGGCATGCGCATCTATCAATTCTGACATATAAGGATGTCAGAAATGATGATATGGATTGCCATATCATATTTTTTGATGCCTAGAGACGTTAAAAGATACGATGACATGACAATGCCATGTCATTGATTTTAAGTTTGTCTGACATTTTCAAACATTGGAAATAATGATGTAATATGTTATGTCCTAATTTCTGACATCTCTATGCATAAGAAATGTTGATGTGTAATGTCATATTATTATTTTTGATGTCCTTATACTATGGAAAGGATGACAGAAACTATAACATGACAGAAAAATAAATATTTTATTGAATGACCTTTACAGATACACTTAATAACAACAACAACAACAACAACATCTCAATTGTAAAAATCCATAATACTAATCTAACTAAATTATTACATTTAACATTTAAAAAATTTCAAATATTCTTCTAGTTATAAAATGTCACAATGACTCATAAAAAATGCCTTAAATTTTCCTCATCCTTTTCTTTTTGCTCCTTCTTTTCCTTCTCAGTAGCATCTTCATTTATAGAGATTTAAGCTTGCAGTTGAGTTTGTGATGGAGCTTCAGGAAAATGTGGCCATAAACCTAGATGTGGTGGTTGCATCCATGGATAATAATATGGGGTAAGCATGTGGAAAGGTGGATATGGCATCTGAGAAGGTGGAGGAGGCATCTAGGATGGTGGATAGGGTATCTGGAAAGGTGGATGAGCCATCTAGAAAAGTGGAAAAGGCATCTGGGATGGTAGATAAAGCATTAGAGGTGGCATCCATGGTGCATAAGGCATAAGTGATGGCAAATTCCAAAATGTTGCATTAAGTAATTCACACTTTCTTGCAAAGTATCCATCTTCTCTTCCATCTGAATTTGTCTCTGTGAAGAAGAAAAGCCTCTAGTGTGATACATTGCTGACCACATCATGTGTGCCTGTGATCCCATCCCATAAACTTAACCCCTTTTTTTCTCCTACAACTTGCTTCCACAATTAAGGATCATATGGCATAGAGATTGTAGTGTCTAGATCACCACTACTCTCTTCTATTGATGCTTAAGTGAACAACAATCTTTCCCTTTATTTATTGAAAGAATCTTGAAAAGAAAAATGAAATATGAAAAAGATGTTTAAGAACTTACATAAGCCAAAAGTAAATTGAAATTGTTTAAACTTAGCTAAGTAAGCAACTTACATATTTTTTAGCAACATAAGGGTCCACTTATTCCCTCACATTTTTTTTCTTCTTCTTGTGTAAGTTAAGAAACATGTCAGGAAATTAGGCCTTCATTCCAATTTATTTTTCATATTTTGCACATATTTAACATTGTAAACAACTTGAAATACTTATACTCATTGAAATCAAAGTACATATATGAAGTTTTACTTACATATCTAAGGGCATGCTCTATCATCGATATTGAACCTCCACAATGAAGAGATGTGCCTAGATTTATAGCTCAATTATTCTTATTCTTCTCCTACATACTCTAAATATCTGTATTGTTCCAACGAGCCAGTGCATTATCCCAAATAGAATCATTAATCCAATTAGGTTTTTTTTTATTTTTTTTCCCTCAATGAATGCACATGACAACATTCTTGACCCTTGATAGTTAAAAAATTTCCACAGCGCTATATGATTGGCAGGGTCCATTTGTAGTACTTTTATAAATTAGAACCATATACGTGAGCCAAAAATTAAAGGATGCAATTGTATAAGAGCATATAATAAACAACAAATAGTAAAATTTGCAAGTAAGTGTGAAATATCGAAAATTCCCTCTCAAGGAATATCCTTCGCATCTCTTGCATAATGCTCATCCATTTTAGCCATAGTTTGTCAAACTTTGTTTGCACATTCTCCCTGATTCTATGCACAAGCTTTTCTATAGGATAAAACCTATTGCAAAGTTTAAAACTATCATAACATGGATAATCTAAAATCATTTATATGTATAAACATTTAAATAAAACTTTGGATCCTCACATTCCATCTGGCATTGGGATTATATTTTCATTCGACTCAAAAGCTTACCACTGATGGCCTACTCTAATGCTAGTCATCATTGTATAAGTGGAAGCAAATTGGAAGGATGCGTGAGGTGATTAGTGAGAAGACCGGGAGGGAAGCCTTTTAGAGGAATGCTGGGTGGAAGACACCATAAGATAGGGTTGGGGGAGGTGTCATATTAAAAGGATCCTACATAGTAGGCTCCATACAATCAGGGGACTAGGTGGGAGGTGCCATACTAAGAAGGGACTGGGTGGGAGTGGCCATACTGGTAAGGGATTGGGTAGGTGGCACCATACTAGGAAGGGGATAGGTAGGAGTCACCATACTAGGAGTAGGCATAGACATATAAGCTGATAAGGAACTGCCATCAGATGGTAACCTAGTTGGGGGTGGCTCTAATAAGGATAATGAGGTGAAAAGATTCCTTTTTTATTTTGGTTTCACATTTTTTTTACCTTTTCTTAATGTCATCTATATTAAATAAAATTAATATAAATAAATAAGCATGTAAAAAAACATAGATATACATGAAACATAAAAAATACAAGTATGATATAAATCCATTCAACTAAATATGTAATCTGTTGGTCCCAAAAACTAACGATCTTTCCCTTATTAAAAATGTATACTTTTTTAGATTTGGAAATTGGATTCCAATTCATTTTAAGAAAATGTGGAAGTCTTTGAATAAGATTTTCAGATTATGTTTATTGGAATAATCAAGATTGCATTGGAGTCACTAACTTAGATGTAGAGCAATTTATCAAATATAAGATATACAGAATTTTAGAAATACAAAAATACTTAATTGCAGCACATCAGAATATAATTGTGTAGTAGAAACTTATTGCAGCAAAAATATAAAGTGCAGAATTATAATTTGCAGAATTATAAAGAACAATAAAGACACAAGGATTTTTAAAGTGGTTCAACTTCAACTGAAACCGCAATTGAAGTCTACATCCATTATATCAATCCTCAATAGGATGACCATTTTTATTAATAACCACAAAAATTAATCAGGCTTTTACACACTAGTTTACAATATAAGATTTTAACTAGGCTCTTGTTAACCTAGAATACCACAAGATTTGATTAAGCTCTTGCTAACCTTTTACACAAGATTTAGTTGGGTTCTTATTAACTTAGATATAAAAATTCTTTTATCTCACATAGACTATGATCAACCTCATAACCTAGAGATATTCCAAGAATTCTTTACAATCCTCAACTAGTTATAATTAACCTCACAACTAAAGAAAATGCAAAGGAAAGATCAACCTCTTTCTTCATATCTCTAATTTTTATTAACCTAAAAATCTGAAATAAAAAAATAAAATGAAAGTTTAGAAATATAATACTTGAAAATCTCAATTAACTGGTAGTGTAATTTTCATAGATTTGATCCAGGATTCTTAATCAAATGTAATTTGAAAAGGTAGAATTAGATCAGTTGAAGCTTTGGTTTTTCTCTCTACTTTCGCACTTGAAGCTATGAAAAACTGATATGAGATCTGTTCTATTGAAATGAGGCTTTGGCTATTTATAGTTATTGTAATCGACTTTTGAAAAATAACTAACTTTTAAGTTATGAATTGATTCAGAGCAATTACCAACTAATTAATTGATTTGCCTATGAAGATCATGAAAAAGTTCATGACCAAATTAATGCATGAATCAAATTATAGTATTATGCAATTAGATCATGAATTGATTACCTAAATGATTCAAAATATTTTCTAAACCTCCAGTAAAACAAATTTTCAAAACAATTTCTTCATGAATCGATTTCTAAATCGATTCAAATGCAGTTTCATAAGATCTTTAGTATGAATTGATTCACACAGTAAAAAAATAGTTTTTATAAAAATTTCACTTGTAAAAATGCATTTAAAAATTTAGTTAGAAAATATTTATTTTAAACTCATTTCAATTGATTTATTTCTACCTCAATTTAACTATTTTTTAAAAACTTAATTCAGATTAAATTTGATTAGAATGCACTTGCAAAAGATTCTAGAAAAATCAATAAAAACACTAAGACTAATATTGGATCTCCTGATCTCTCAAATTTTACTTGATTAACTTACATCTGTAAAATGAACAAACACTCAAAACATATGATTAGATCATGACATCAATTTAAAATTATTTTTTAATATCAAAACTAAAGAAAATATGCCAACAAAGCTAACACAACCCATCAATTAGAATCAATGTAATTTATTTCATCAACATTGTTACTATTTTCTACTTAATCATCTAAATTTATATCATCAAATTCTTCATCTTCATTTCCTGATTCTTTATCTTCTTCCACATTATCATCTCCTACTAAAGTAGGAGGCTTAACTTCCTTTAGTCTACCATTAATATCATGCAAACTATCAATATGTTCTAACTCAAATAATGGATGAATAATGGATACTACTCATTTTAATAAGCACCTTCCAATGTAATATTATTTTCAACCATACCTCTTGGCTTTAATTTTAATTACAACCCACCAATTGTGCTTCTCTTTGATTGATTTTAGATAAGATACATAATATACCTGTGTTGCTTGGTGTGCATATATGAACGAATCATATTTTAAGTAATTTCTAGTATGCTTCACTTCCATTATTCTATACTCTTTGTAAATCTTCATTTCACAATCAATCATCGGATCAAACCATTCACATACAAACAAAACCAACCTTTTCATGAGCAAATTAGGATATTCAATTTCTACAACTTCTTTAAGAATTTTATAAAAGTCATCTTCACAAAGATTATTGGATGGATATGACTCTACATAAAGTTATACGATTTGGTCAAAGCATCTCTGTGGCTGATTAAAGTCTAATTTGATACTTCATTTTCTCACTACCCATGACAATTCAATATGATTGTTACACCCTGGCCACAATGGTTATTAAATAGTTTCTAACATATCATAAAACCTTTCAGATTCTTCATTTGGGAATTCATCTTGATTAATTGAAAGTTCTCTCCAAGGTACAAATGACCAGTATCAAATATCATATTCTTAAACCTATTACATGGCCCTATATCAACATTCCCCCAGCATTAGACTGAACTCCTTCACACTCAACCATTTCTGGATCAGCCTTATGAGGTCCCAATAAAAATAACAAAAACATAGATCTTGCCCTTTAGATCGTTGGATCTATTTTTGGATTCTTTTTAATGAGTTGCACAGCTATATTAGTTTCTTTGATAGATTCAAGAGAAAGATGATAAAGATAATTATTGCAGCAAATTTATTTAAGATCAAGATAAATTAACTCACAAAATGAATCATCAATGCAACAAGAATAATAATATAATAATGTAGTAAACAATATTATAGAAACTAGAAAATAAAAAGTGTAGTAAAAAATAAAGATCAAGAGACACAAATTTTTTAAGTGATTTAACTTGAATTGAAATTGCAATTCAAGTCTACTCTATTAGATAATCCTTAACCAAATCACCACTTTTATTAATCAACACATCAGGATTTAACCAAGCTCTAGAACTACTAGTTTTACAACACAAGACTTTACAAGCTTCTTACTAACTTATAAGATTTTCTTAGGCTTTTCTTGTAAACCTAAATACATAAGAATTAAACAGGAACTTGCCAACCTAGAAGAATTAAACTGAGCTCTTCCAAACCTAGAAACCAGATTTCTAACACTAGAAATCTTAAAGGAAAAACTAAGATAAGGGTTTAGAATACAAAACCAGAAAATTGAGATATTGATCTCAATTAATCTATGTGAATCCACCATAAAAAAGCTCCAAGATCTTTTAATCAATCTAAATCAAAGGTGTAGAGATAGAAGAGATGAGAGAGAGGTTTTCCACACTCCTTGGTGTCTGTTATCATTCAATCATTATGTTGAATGAAATGAGGAAGGTTTATATAGAGTTGTTGTAACTAACAGTAACAAAATAACTAACTTTTAGTTTATGAATCGATTCGTAAGTGATTGTAGATGGGTTACAACTAACTTATTAATTAGTGAATTGATTCATATAAGAATATCATAGAAAATTTTCTTGACTGAATTGATTCGTGAATCAATTCAGAGTCAATTTGTGAATCAATTCACAGGTTTGTCTAAACCTTTGGTAAGTCTAGTTTTCAAGCACTGTTTCATATGTTCTTGTCTGAATTAAGTGAATCAATTCGCAGAGTGAAAAATGATTTTTATAAAATGAAGAACAAATGAAATGGTGATTTGAAAACTTCTTAAAAAAATCTTATTTCATAATCATATTTCTACCTCATTTTGAAAAATATTTTAAGAAAAATAATTAGAGCTAAATTTTGAAAACTTCACTTACAAAAGATCCTATAAAAATCAAAATAAAATCTTAAATCTAATATAGATCTTTGTAGAATCTTAATGAACTTTGACACCTATAAACATTCGACAAACGCTATATTACATAATCATAATATAATATAATCAAAATTATTTTCATCATCAAAACAAAAAATTGTCTAGCTGGCTAGGCTAACAAGCCTCATCATGATCAATGTAATATCAATAATTATCGATAAACCCACATTTGTAAAGATAAATTTTCACATCATCTATAAGATAAAATCTCTTATTTTCATACTTTTTGCATGGACATCTAATTACATTATCTTTTTAATAGCTTGGTTGTTGCATTGCATAAGAAACAAAGCTTTCAACACCACTCAGAAACTCATATGTATATCCACCACCATCATTGGGAAATCTATTATACATCCACTTTTGATGATTTGGGCACTCGCCCATCTAGATTCAAATTAAACTAATCAATAAAGATTTGTCCTAGTTTTTTCTATCATGGTAATTAATAAAAAACAAACAAACAAACTTTCCATTATAACATGTTTTTCTAAAAGTACAAGTATATTTAAAATATGACAATTTATTGAAAAGCTCAATCATAAAAGTACAATCAATTTCAATTAACACCCCTTTACTCCTCAACAAACAATCACTCAAAATCCAATTCATTCATCATGCCTAAAGACAATTCTCCTTCTTCAACCTTTATTTATAACAATAAAATAAACTATTAATTACAAAAATGGAGTAACATCTAGGTTTTGAAACTATAAAAGACATATGATCACTAACAACAGAACAAAACAGTCCACTATGGTGGATTACATTCGATGAGTTAACTTCTACATGTACAACAAAAATTATAAATGTCACTAGTAAAAAAATACAAATTGAAATTAGTAGCATAAATATAGAATAATGATGGTTAAACAGAAAAGAATATTGAATAATGGGTGACACTATAATATCTCGATAGAGAATACGAGCATGCGAATGAGTCATGATATAAAACACAATTTAGAGGCTCCACCACTAACAACAAGATTCACAGAAACACAGGCGTGTAAATCTATTAATTTGGATTCTTAATCTAATTTTTTAATTAGAGATTAATTAGTGATCATGAGGAAATTATTAATTTAAATTAGTTTCATAGACTTAGGTGGCCATTTAGTTAGACAAAATAAACTCTTAGATGACTTTAAGAATTCCAATTAACTTAGATTAATTAATTACTTTATTAAGTAATATTTTAAAATATGTTTGACAAATATTCTTTGAAATTATGTGAAAAATTGGACATGCGATCATGCTCACGAGCATGATTGCAAGTTCAACATTACATATTCGATTATAATCGCGATTAGAATCATACGATTCAAATTCAAAGGCTTTAATTTGATCCGATAAAATTTAGTTCAAATTTCGATTCTACTCACCTAAAGCAATAAACCTTTGATAAATCCATAAATACATGTGATCAAAATTACAATTTGAATTGCACAGCAATTTGCTTGCCCTGTTTGCACGATCAGAATCGTGAAAACAGTTTAAATTTGGCAATTCGAATCATGAGCCCTAGAGAACAACATTTTAAATTTTGTAGGACACTCCCCCAGATCACCCCACCTATTTGAGTTCATTTTCGCACCTGATAAACTAGAAAAAAATTGCAATATACCCTTTAATTGTGATCACCCTATCAACATCGACATTTTGAGAAAACAAAGAGAAAGACAAAAAGACCCAATAGTAAAGCAGTAAAATATCCACAAGAGCTAAAATTTAATACTATAAAAAGATAAGAATGAGTCCAAAGTACTTGTGGAAATGAATATGGAGCAAGAGAGCAACAAATAAGTAAGATCTTGGTTCGTTTGACAAACTTTAGCTAAACCAGTGATCGAAGGAGGCAACCCCGATGATGGATGGTGGCAACTCAATAATGGGCAATGACAACCTAGCAAGAAGCCAACAGAGTGGTTGGGAGTCTAGCGTAGAGAGAAATGAATGGAAACAAGGCTTGCTCAATCCGTGGCCGTCAAAAAATATTATGTGTTTTCAAATTTCAAAATTTTAAAAACTTGATTATTTTATTTGCTTTCTGATGTCTAGGGACATTGAAAATTTCAACGTCATCACGTGACATGATATTTCTAACATCTCTTAAGACATGAGGAAAAAATTAACTTATCAATTTTTTTAAAAGAATTTGGTATGCATTTGCTGACGAATGAGGACTTCGAAAACTTGTCATATCATTTTTTCCAACGCTTTTAGACATCGAAAAAATTCCTATAGAATATTTTCCATTTTTCAATGTTGTTTCCGACGAACTTCCGACATCCAAATATTTCCATCAGAAGGACATCGGAAAATCAATATTTGGTTGTAGTGTTCTCCTTCTATTTTGAGACCTACAATTTTTTTACTCAAATCCATCATTTCAATACAAAAACAAAAATATTTATCTTTTTCCAAAATTCATCATCTCAATTTTCTAAAAAATTGAGCTATAATTACCAAAATGGATCCATATTCCGTGGGGAGAAACATCATCCAACTGAGCTTTAAAATTCAGAAAATTGCATCTTTCAGACTACCGAGACCAGAAGCAATGATAAAAAGGTTCTGCAATGTAGGTGTCTACTGCTTAGGAATGGTATACATGTGCTAGGAGGAGTATATTGCAGTTCTGCTACTAATACAGCACCTGAATTATTGGTCATTTCCTTAAGAAGTTTCCTCAGACGGTTCCCTTACAATCCGTCTGCAAATATTATACTGATCACCAAGGGCCACATGATTCTAAGGACAACCAATCAGTAAGGAAAGGTTCATTGGACTTAACAATCTCTTTGGTTTGATATTAAATTTTGTTTGTCAACTAATGCAGATATCTATGTTGCAGATAATAGTTGTAGAATTTTAGATTCCAGAATGGTTTTTAGAGCTTCTAGAGGTTGTGCTCATATAGGCAAGGACTGATGGCATTTCTTTCCTTTGTAAACTCTCTGTTACTTATGTTCTAGAAAAAAAGAATCTAATTGAACTATAATTACCAAAATATTTCTTGGAGAGTACAAGCAATAAGCTATCGATGGACTGGGCTTAGACTTAGGCCTGAGTCCATGAAAATTAAAGGGCTTAACCTTAAGGTCTAAGCCCATTCCCAAATAAGCTCTTGCATACCATTAAATTTGGGCTGATGGTGTTGGTCATATACAGATTTATGTTTAAATGGTTAAATCTTATTGAAAAAAAAAAAAAACACTTAAAAGCTGACTGACGCATCCAATGTATTCTCAGATTGTGTGATATGCAGTATCTGGATCAAACCCCTACCCTCCCCATCCGGCTTTAGCTCATAAGTCACAAGCTTAAAATGGGCATTGACAATACCGAAAATAAGGGCATTAAGCCTAAGCTCATGGATTAATATTTGTTAATGTGACATAATTTTAATAATATACAAAACAAATTTAATACAAAGAGACAAGGATGAATACATAAGTAAATGAAGAAGGCATTAATATAGATTTTTACTCAAGTTTTATTATAAAAAAATATAGGTTCTTAAGGCTATAACTAATTAATTTTGTTTAAATTTACTAGAGTTCCATTAGTAGTAGATCATTATGACAAGTAATCACTAAACATTTATAGTTTTTTTTTTTTCAAAAACTTCATTTCCACACTCTAGGTTTCAAGTTTATTTAACTATCCTTTTCAAATTAAATACCATGAATGATATTTGATGCAGAAGAAATTAATACAAACACAAAACGATGAAGCAGTAACATTGATAATTTTTTTTGACAAAATCAACGCAGAAATAGAAGTGAAGTATTGCTACTTGCGCAAAGCCTTTCACCTGAATGACATTCGGATATTTCTTAAAAATTCTGTCTTCTTTTATTTCTTGAATTTGATTTTAAACTCTTATATATATATATATATATATTTAATATATTAATCATTTTTATTATAAAAAAAACACAAAGTAATGTTACTCTTTTTTAAAAAAAGAAAAAAATACATCATACTCTATTAAATTATACAAAAATTATACTCACCTTCCTTCTAGTATAGAAATCTATAGTGATCTCCCTTTTAGTTATGAAATATACTGTATATAAATCTATATAAAAATTTTCCGTTAAATAGTTGTTTCCTTTTGCCAATGATATTATTTAACTAATTAATACCAAAAATATCCTTAACATGAAACTTTCATGTTTAACATTTTTCAACCAAAAGAAAGTGTCTGAGGACAAATTTTTTTATAACAATAATAACTTTGTCATCATTTAATTTTATTAAATAAGAAAAATAAAAAAAGTTTACAACAAAAAATGTTTTTATCATATAAAAAATTAAATTTATATCTTACAATAAACCTTCAAAATTTTATTCATAGTGAGAATTAACAAACCAAAAACAAAAACAAAAAAGGACTTATGTAAAAAGTTCTTACTCATACCTAACAAATAAACAAAATAAATTGTACATTTAATAAATTAAAAAAAGCAAATATCATATATATGCTAAAACAAAAAAAATTCTAATTTAAATATGATAAATAAAACACAAATGGAAAAGTTACAAAAAAATTTTAAAAATTACAATTTCACATTAATTCTTAATTTCTTTTTCATAAAAATTAACTTTTGTACTTCAATTTTTTGTGCTTAAGAGAGAGTTATGTTGACGGTCGAATCTAACCAACCTAAATTTCGAATCCCAAACTATAGATTGAATATGAAAAGAGAAAGGGAGAGAGAAAGAAAGAATAAAGAGACATCAGAAGTTTTTAACATAGTTTAACTAAAGTCAGTTTGGCCCCTACGTCCATAACTTTTATTACTCTTTACGGAGTATTTTGTATTTGATGATTAATTGTGTCATATACAATGATTTCATCCACTTATATAATGACTTTTATAATGGTTGGGGGTTACAGTTTTAATGTAAATCTATAATGATAAGTATCATCATTTGATTAGGATTATATAATAGATAAGGATTGATGGTTATAACAGACTCGCATCAAAGTAGGAAACTAAACAGATTTTCTTGGACTGTTAGTTGTGGATGCATGCTCTGATTTATGACTGAGCCTTGTACTCAATGACCTGAGGTGGCGGCTTTGACTATTGTTATCCAACGACCTTAGCTCATATTTAGTCACTTGATGTCTTAGTCCAACAACCTCAATCCTAAGTGAGCTGGGCCTTTATTAGTTGAGTCTATTCATTAGACTTTTACCAGCCCATTTATGCGATTTCAAAAATATCCACAACATTAGGCCCCAGCTTTCAGTGCGATCTGCGGGCTAGGAGCTGTAATTCGCTGCTAAAAGCCATCAATTATGATTTGCTACACCATCTTTTGGACTTTTGTCCTTTTGGTTTCATCTACGCCTACCCATGTCATCATTTCAGCACTTAATGTGTGCATTTTTTCATAGCTGTCAATACGACAATGATAGAACCTCACTTTTTGCTAAACCATTAGATTAAAGGCAGTTGATCAATCTCCTAATCTAACAGTGAGGTTGATCGAGTTATATATGGTGAGGAAAACCCTTCTTTCCCTCTCACATGTTGTCTTTTGAAAACCTTGATAAATGAGTAAAATACTTATTATTATGTTGATTATCACCTCTTGATTTATTATTAATTTATGATTTTGTTGTAGTTTTTATTTTAGTTTAGTCCATTTGTTCGTTGATACTATTGTAGTTTGTATTTATCTTTTCAAGCTAGCAAAGAGGCTTTAAAAAGAGGATGAAAGCAAAGGTTTGGAGCACACTTGAATTGAAGAGAAGCTAGGAAAGAAGCCATGTGAAAAATCCAAGTAAACCATGATTGAAGCTTAAGAAAGTGAAGAAGCCAGCACCGAACACGGCCTGGCCATGTCCTGGGATACGATCATGTTCAGTGTAGCATCTAGCAAACATCCAGCCTATTGACGGTGAAATTTGGCTTATACAAGAGACTCAAACTTCAGTCAACGGGATGTGAGTTTCAGGAATCAATACCGCTTTAGAAGTGTTGTGAAAGGTGAACTGGGAGGAAAAGAGACGGTGATTTTTAACGTGGTTCAGCCAAATCTGGACAATACCGGACCCTACGTCCACGGCGGAGATTTTATTGATATTGAATAATTTGCAGGAGTTCTGCTTACAAGATTTTTTCCTCTTCTCTCCCTTTTCTGCTAATAGTGCAATCCTATTTATAAAGGAAGAAGAGGTTACATGCATTAATTACAAACTACAGTTGCATTACATCAAGCAATAAATAGAAAAGATAGTATAGGCTACAATCCGGCTGTTTATAGTACATAGGTTACGGAGATGGGCCCTTTAGACTGGTTGTAGGCTTATGACTGTTGCTTGGCGTCATTTCAGTCATACAGAGGATTAATGACTCAGTGTTGGAGTTCAGACTTCGCGATCCTTATGAGGCACCGAGGAGGCGAGCTTGGTACTGAATACAGAAGAGCCAACGAGCTCTTGTGAGGAGGTTGGTCATTCTTTATAAGTGCCTTGTTGGGATATTGTGCAGCGAGGTATAGCTCGCTAGGGAGGAGCTCGCTCTTGACAGTTGAATGATCTTCTTTATTTGAGGACCTTGAGTTCCATAACACAAAGTTTTCTGAAGGCTTCTTGCGGGGATTGGTCTTCGTTTCCTCAGGGACTCATCCTTGCGAGGTCAATTTTAGTATACAACATAAGCCCCCAACTCTTAGTGTGCTTTGCGGACCGGGAGTTACGTATTTCCAAGGCTGGACCCGTATCTTCAGTTAGTGTCCTTCTTTGATCGAAGTGTCATGTTAAATGTCTTTCTATTTTGCTTTAGGCCATACTTTCTCCTGTTTGCTATTGTTAGCCGTTGGCGTGGCACTGCCACTCACTTCGGGCCGTTGGATGAAGATTTGGCCAAATTTCCTCTGGATTCTTCAAAGGACTGAGTGAGTCTATAAATAGCCTGAGGTATTTTTTCTTTTGCCTCAGGTAAATCTGATGGAGGAGACTAAAGAGCTTTTGGAGCTTCTTGGTGTCTTGGCTTCTGGCGAAGCTTGTTGAGACTTGGATGGCCTGTTATATGGTGGTGGGAGACACGGATGGCCCGTTGTATGTGGGCTCGGCACAGAATCGGCCTGGCGGGGCTTTCATGGTGTCTTCTGGCCACCTCTTCTAGCCGTCGTTGGTAGTTCTACTACCTGGCCTGCTGGTTCCGGGGACGCTCTAGTTTTGACCCAGATAGGCATGCCAGCGGAGGAATAAGCAGGAGGGACTATGGGCTACTGCTCTATCGTCAAGAATGAGCTTAGAGACCGGCCTTTCCCCCTGCAGAACCTTCACCTCGCTTGTCGAGGTCTTTTTGTATGGGTTCTTCTCCTTTCGGATGTATGTAGCAGATGCTTCATGTATTGTTGTATGTAAATTTATGACAATTAATGAGAACTTTTCTTTTTAGCCGATCGGTTGTGCTTTATTTTCTAAATGCCTCAATCAGTTGTGAGTGAGCCTCGCTTTGAGAAATTTTGAGATGTGAGAGATACGCCTATATAAGGGCTGTGAGAATCCATTTGCACAAAAGCTTGCGAGAAATTCTCTCGCATGTAAGCCGTAGGAATTTATCTGCATGGAAATTGTGAGGAATTCGTCTGCATGAGAGCTGCGGGTGATGATTTTATAACAGCGAGGTGAAAATCATTTGCTGAATTTTTTATTTTTATTTTTGCGAGGTAGGCTCAAAGGTCATCCCACCCTCGGTTTTGTTTGTGAAGCCTCAGGGTAGGCTCAAGGGCCATCGTACCCCCGGGCATTGCGAGGTAGGCTCAAAGGCCGTCGCACCCTCGATTTTGTTTGCGAGGCCTCAGGGTAGGCTCAAGGGCCGTTGCACCCCTGGGCGTTGTGAGGTAGGCTCAAAGGCCGTCGAACCCTTAGTTTTGTTTGGGAAGCCTCGGGGTAGGCTTAAGGGCCATCACACCCTTAGTTTTGTTTATGTTGAGGCGAGGCGAAAAACCATTCGCCTAGCGAGGTGAAAACCATTCACCGAAGTTTCATTTTTCGTTGAGGCGAGGTGAAAATCGTTTTCCTAGCGAGGTGAAAACCATTCGCTGAAGTTTTGTTTTTCGTTGAGGCGAGGTGAAAACCATTCGACAAAGTTTTATTTTTTGTTGAGGTGAGGTAAAAATCGTTCACTGTAGTGACAGAGTGAAAACTCCTTTGTCTGAATAGTATTTAGCCAATTGGTAACTTTCATTCATTTAGCACATAGTGGCTAGTACAATCGAGCATTACGAGATCAAAATATAGTTTGAATAAAGGGCTTAGGCTCTTGGGTGATAACTTGCTAAGCTTGTTGAGCGTATTGTCCTGATAAACTTACCACATAATCCTATAATCGGCCTCTTCTGATGAGGCATTCGATGACATTTTTCAGAGCGTGGCATTTAGAGGTGGTGTGCTTTACCTCGTTATGGTAAGCACAGAATGTGCTCTGGTCTCTGGATTTAGGGGATGACCTTATCGATCGGGGTTTCTCAAAATCCTCATTATGCCTTTCCGTGGTAAAGATTTTGTCCTGAGTATCTGACAGGATGCTATAGCTCTTGAAGCAATCTTCGAGCCGCTGAGGCTTTACTCTCTTAGCGAGATGAGGATTGGGGCCATCATGACTCTCGCTACTCCTCTTTTTGCTCATGGTGAGACCACTTTAGCCCACTTTATGCTCGGGTTCCTTCGTTCCGAAGGTTTCTTCCCACCTTATTTGTTCAGTCGCCTGATCATAGAATTTAACGAGATCTCGAGCGAGGGACTTGTAGAGGCTTCTGTATAGTTTTCCATCTTTGTAAAGTCCCGCTGAAATGGCTGTTAGGATGCTTTCCTCTGAGGGGTTTTCTTAGAAGTTGGCCTCATGTCTGAACCAGGCTATGTAATCTTTGAGCGACTCATCCCTGCACTGGAAGATCATTGCAAGATGGCAGGGAGGTATGAGTTGCTTCTTCAATGCTCGGTACTGGTCAATGAATTTCTTCTGGCATCCTCCCAGCTACCAATACTGCGTGCAGGGAGGCGTCTGAGCCAAGCACGAGGTGCTGACCCTAATGTGGAGGGAAAGACATGGCAATTTATTAGGGGTTCAATCGTCTGGAGGTCCATTTGAGTGTTGAACACATCCAGGTGATCGTTTGGGTCACTGTTCCCTTCATATAGTAGGATAGCAGGCACCTTGAGTTTTTACGAGAGAGGTTGCTTCTCAATCTCCATAGAAAATGGCGAGGTCTTCTCATAATGCGTCTAATTATCTTGAGGCTATGGGCACTCTTCGAGCAATTTCAGCCATTGGAGAAGCTCGTCCATTATCATACGCTGGCTTTCACACTGGGGGGTAGAGCTTTTCGCATGTTACGATCCCCCTAGTCACTGGCTGTCATGATCATCGTGAACTTCTCTCTGAGCTTCTTCTCGAAGCTGTTGGAGTTATGCCATGACCTCTTCTTGTTTTTGGACATTTTATGCTTGTGCCAGGGCAAGTGCTTTAACAGTTTCAGCCAACTCTCTGACTGTATTTTCTAGGATCGATCGAGATTGATCAGGCATTTGCACCTCTTGCATTTCAGGCGCGATAGTGCACTGGGAAGCTGGAGCTGTAGAACTCTGAGTTATTCTTCCTCGGGCCATGGGTAAACGACAATGGAGACTTCCAAGAGCGAATGATTCCCACAGACGGCACCAAAATGCTAACGGTGAAATTCAGCTTATACAAGAGACTCGAACTTCAGTCAATGGGATGTGAGTTTCAGGAATCAATACCACTTTAGAAGTGTTGTGAAAGGTGAATCGAGAGGAAGAGAGACGGTGATTTTTAATGTAATTCGACTAAATCCAAACGGTACCGGACCCTACGTCCACGATGGAGATTTTATTTGTTGGGTTTCCTTGGCTTAGGGGCAGCCATGGGGCTGAGAAATTTCAAAAATTTTTACTCCCCTTTAGCTAAGGAAACTT
>JANHAO010000178.1:0-48282 GCA_026873985.1 Saraca asoca
TTTTCATTGTAAAATTGTTTTTCAACATCAAAACAATCTTGTTAGCTAAAAAGACTAATAATTTGCCAATAAGGCTAACAATCTCCCCCTTTTTTACTAGTTTGCACCATAAATCAACAAATCTTAAGCAAGAATCATGTCATAATTCATAAGAATGGTAAGTATTACTCACCTAAATAGCTTGCACACAAGAAATTGCAACTATTTCACCAAAAGCTTCTATGCTCTTCAAAATAAAAAATAAGAACATATTAGCTTCTAATCCTTTTTCTATAGATTTCTTATGTTAACTAATTGTATCTAATTAAATTATGATTCTTATATCATGAATAAAGTTATATCTAACATATTTAAGCTTGAAAACATCAAAAAAATTGATTTGATTCATGGGTTGAACAGTACCATGAATTCAAAAATTCATAACTTGAGCTATACTCAGTGAATTAATATAATTTTGATGCCAAAAGAGGAAGAAGAGAGGATTCAGTAGTAAAAATTTGAGAAAATAACAAAAAGAGTTAGAGAGCTTACTTTTAGAGAGAGAAAGTGAAGGTAGAGAAAGAAAGTGAAAACTTAGAGAAGAAAAAGATGAGAGTTTTGCATAGGTGGTATGTGTGTGTTGGAAGGCTTAAAGGAGAACATAAGCCAGCTAGAAGAGGGGCAGTTTGGAAAAAAAGTCAACTTTTCACTATTTACAAGTTGACCATTTTCCTATTTCCTTATTTCATTCATCTGAGCTCAAATTTAACATACTTATTAATTTTCAAAAATTATAAAATTTTAATATAAACTAGTTAAATTAAACATCTTCATAATGGCTATGATTTTATGCTTATTCAATATCCACAACCCTTGTTTCAAATTTTTGAAGTTTTCCAAAAATAGAATTTTTAAATTTATAATTTTTTTTGCTTGAACATTCTTAATCAACTTTTTGATCTTCTAAGGATTTCATAAAATCCATATAATCAATTTCTAATATTTCTAATTTTCTCATAACTTGAAATTTATAATTTTAAAATTCTCAAAAAAAATTTGAATTCTTTTTTTCAAAATTTCTGAAAAGCTAGTTTATTGACCAAATAGGTTTTTGAAAAATTTGGGATGTTGCAATTTCTACCATATCTAGACTCCTTATAGCCTAAAATTTATAGTTTCAAAATTGTCAAAAATTTCAAATTAACCTTCTTGATTTTTTTTTCTAAAGACCATTTTATTACTAAAATTAATTTTAGAAAATTTAGGGTATTATAGTAAGGTTTTTGGCCTAAAAGACTAATTTCTTATCTTAGGTTTCTAGGTTAGTTTTGATCCTCCTTTTGTCTCCTAGGTTGTTGTAAGTTGTTTTCCAAACAGCCAAAAGCTAAGATCAATACTAAAGATAGACTCATAGATTGTAGGTCCTAGAAGGTTATGGAGATTTCATATGATCAAGTGAGTGAGATTTTACCCTTTTGACTTCCTTTTCATTTTAAGTATTATTTTTGAAAATTATCCTAAATGTCTATGCAAATTAGGAAATTGGAAATGTGGTAGAGGAATTTAGTTTATTAAATTTAGGCTTAGATGAATGTAGAAATGATGATGATTTATTGTTAGAGCTATAGAGGTCAAGGATTATAGATTAGACTAAGACGAGGCCAGGAATGTAAGTTTTTATGAATTCAAGTATGGGCAAAATTTACATGAGGAATAGAGATATATGATAAAATTTAGGAATTATTTTCCCACGTGACTATGTGATCATTTGATGGAATGAATGTATGATTTGAAACATAATATGAAAAATTAGAAGTTGATACAAGTTGTGGATTAATTTAAGAATCCCAACTTTTTATATGCTTATGAGTATAAAATGTTCAAAACCTATGGATTTCAAGAATGTCATTATAAGTCAATTTTATGTTTATAAGATTACATTTCTTCAAAATTATTATGTCACAAGTTTTTTAAAGTTCTATTTATTAGAAAATGCTTATTAGAAATACTTTTATGTGAATTATTTTAATCTAGTAAAAGATTAAAATGTGGAAAATAAATAGATCTTGTCCTTTTCCCGTTGGGGAATTTATATACACCGTTATCTAATATTAATTCTTCTTATATTGAGATATGCAATAGATTAATAATCAATGAAAGTGAAGATGGCAAAAATTGCAATTTAACAGTAAAATATAGATGTAGTAAAAGGAAGTTGAAGACACAAATTTTTAAAGTGATTCAATTTAAATTGAAACCGTAATTCAAGTCTACTCCACTTGATCTTTCTCAATTAAAAGACCTCTTCAATTAAAAGAAAAACTATCAGGATTTACCACACTCTTGAAATGCCAGTTTACATCAAAACACAAAAAATTACACAAGTTTCTTGTTAACTTAGAAGAATTATAAACATGCTCTTCTAAACCTAAATAAAAACACAAGAATTAAATAGGCTCTTGCTAACCTATATAGATTTTTAAATCCCTAGAAATTTCAAATAAAAAGAAATGAAACAAGAAAGATTAAGAAATACAATACCCCAGGTTTGAGATTTTTAAATCCCTAGAAATTTCAAATAAAAAGAAATGAAATAAGAAAGATTAAGAAATACAATACCCTAGATTTGAGATGAAATCTCAAACAACTAAGATGAACTCAATTGACTTTTGATCCAAAAGCTTTTGGTTAGATCTTAGAAACTTGATGAGGTAGAGAGAAAACTTATTTAGCTCATTTTCTTAGATGTTTTTGCACTTGAATAATGAAGAAAACTGTGAAAAATTGTTTAAATAATGAAAGTAGTTGGGCTTTCATAACTGCTGTAACCGTCTGTAACAGAATATCTAATTTTCAATTGTTGCATCGATTATGAAATTGATTACAAGTGGTTACAACTAATTAATCGACATGGTAATTGAAGTTCAGTTTGTTATAAGTAGAATTGTAATCGATTACTGCATCGATGTAGGAAAATTTCCTAACCTTCAGTAAAAAGAATTTTTCAAATCTATGTTTCAGAAATCAATTGTTACTTCGATTTCGATATAAATTTTTCATGAGTTCTTCAATGTATCGATGTTGAAATCGGTTCATGAAGTGAAAAACAGTTTTATAGTTTTCTTCAAGTGGTTTTAAAACTTTCTCATTATTTATTTAAAATATTTAGATCAAATATCATTTAAACTCATTTACAAAAGATACTATTGAAATAAAATAATTCTTAAACTATTCTTGGGTCTCTTGAATCATATTTCTTTGAACCTGCAAAATAAATCGAAAACACTAAAATATACTGTTAGATAAAATTATTTTTCAACATTAAAACTAAGGAAAATATATAGCTAGAGTAATCTAGGCTAACAACATATTTTCTAAAATTAATCAATTTATTATTATAATTATTGCTTTGTTATTTACGTAAGAGAATAATCTTTTATGTTATTTTATTATTTTATTTATTTAAATATTTTCTTATGTTCGAATTTACAAGTGAATTTCAAGATATAAAGGATTCTTTAAATTAAATACATTTTCATGATTGTTCTCATCATATAGGATGCATTAGGAACATTGTGATAAGTCAATAATATCTAGATGTATAACTATCTAGTAGATATGGGTAATAAAGGAACTCAATATTTGATACGATAGAAAAGAATGTTAAAGAGTTGTATATATATTTTCAAACTAACATGAGATAGTTAGAGGACCTACATATACTAGGGCATGTACATGTGGTCTTCCATACGACAAGGAATTATGGGACAGATGGTCTCCCATATGATAAGGGGTTATGAGACAAATAGTCACCCATGCGATAAAAGGTCATGGAATATGGTGCAATCAGGCACTATCATGAAGAGTAATAATTTAAGTTAATTAGAAGTCACACTTCCAATAATTATCTATGTTAGTATAACATTAATGAAGGTTTTATAAGGTCATCAGATATGACTTTTGTAAAGCAATGTTCATGTTTTTCAATTCTGATCAATAAGATTAAGAATAAACCAGTAAGTATAAAAGATTAGTTAGAAGAGTTTTAGAGATGTTTGCAAATATATTTTAAAAATAAAATTATGGTTTACTTCAACCTTTTCTAAGGTTTAAAGTACTTACATATGGACCCCCTCTAATTTTGAAAAATTACTCTAAAACCTCTACTTTTAGTGATAAAATTTCAAAAATTTCCCTTATTGTTTGATTTCCTTCCAATAGATGACCATTTCATCAATTTTTTTTGGGCCTCACTATTGTTAGTGAGGCCTTTGTTGGCTAGAGTGCATGCCACAATAATTGCAAACAAATTTGCCCTCCATGATTTTAGGCACTAAGGCCTTTGTTGGCTAGAATGCATGCCACAATAACCACAGACAAATTTGCCCTCCATGATTTCAAGCAAATGGAATTAAAACACTTCAAGTGAAATATTACTCTACCAAGTTTAGACAACAACAACAACAAAAAGAAGCAAATAGAAACTAGGGAGGGGGAGCAGAGACACATTTGACAGAAGCAAAAACTAGGGAAGAAAGGTTGGAATTTTTTTATTTTAATTTATTCTCCTTGTTTAATAGATTGTGCTTCTCCTTTTCTCTTCTTCTTGTCTTTATGGGTGGTAGATTTTGCACACTTCAAGGCTTCCTCTAGCATGAGTGAAAATGGAGGGAGTATAGGTTCTATGTTAGCATGATATAGGTGCTAGTAATTCATGGGATGAAATGCAGAGGACAATTGAAGATTGAAGAGCAATGCAGTGATTTAAAGGAGAAGGTGTTGAAATTGGAGAAAACATTTGCAATTTTGTAGTTGATAGTATTTTGGCAATTTATGTGTTATGAGCATTATTAGGATGCGAGGCTCAAGCAGGGTAGCGTCTAGAAAGTGAATGTGGTCAAACAAGGATAGGACCCAGGACAGAATCCAACTCCGCCAAAAAGAGACTGCAGTCGCCAATTGAAAGCCACGAAGCCTCACTACATCGCAAAATCTAAGATGCCAAGAGTTATGTCCGTATCAGACAAGACCGTCAGTTCTCGACAAGCGACCAAACATGGACGAAAGAAACGACCTTGGAACCTCGACCCCCGACCTCTTCTTCAACCCACCGCTAACAAACGATCGTACAAAGTCTAGTCAGCAGTCTGAAACGTACTAGTAAACTTGACAGCTCAGGTCTCAGGCAATACACATCAACTCCCCAGAAATTCGACAATGATTTGCTCAGCATTAATTGTCCGACGGTAAGCATTTAATGCCATAAGCGGTGAAGGTGATCATTTTACCATTCAAGAAAATTACATTTGTAACCCCCTCCCTCACTATAAATAGAAAAGAAGAGATCATTCTAAAAGAGGAGGAGAGAGTGAGATACACTGAAACTCTGCTAGTGAAGAGAGAGAGAATTTCATGTATCCTAATTCAGTAGGAGAACATACTACTAATTGTAAGAAAGTGATATAGCCATTGTAATATGGTCTAACAAGGCCTTTGGATAGTAAATAACAGAAGAGCAACGTGGACGTAGGAGCCAATATCTGGCTTTAGCCGAACCACGATAAATTCTTGATGCTATTATCCCCTTCTTATTTCTTCTCAAGCCTTTACTGTTCTTTTTCCCAAACATGCAGTCAGGGGTGTTATTGAACGAAAACTAGTTGACCAGATTTTGGTGTCAACATTTTGGTGCTAGAAGGAGGGCCCCCATTACATACTCCCCATCTCTTATCTTCGAAGAACCGTTCCGGATATAATGGCAAGGGGGAAAACTCCCAAGAATGCTGAAATCCCCGCCAACCAGCTGCAAGGCCAGATGCAACAACAAAATGTGGCTGACCCCAGGGTGAGCCCCGATGTTGGTGTGGCCCACTCTGTTCGTCTCTAATCGATAACCCGAGAAGTTGATGATGCATAGATTTGGCAACAACGCCAAGAGGCTCTCGACAAGTGTCAGGAGGCACTGGAAAATGCCATGAAGGAACTAATCGACAAGGTCCGGATGTTATCTCAAGTGCATGTTCAAGGTGCACCAGGACGAGGGGGAGCGATCACCCCTAAAAATAAATATCACCATTTGGAAGCTCAACATGGTCGACAAACCAGGGTCGAACGCCAACAACCCCCTCGCTTCATTCCTCTAACTCGCAATCAAGGTCTGAAGTCCGTTAGACTCGGGAGGATAATAGAGGCGAGGATGACGATATCCAGGAAGAGAGCCCATATCAAACCAAAAGCGCAGAGGGAATTGACGATGACGGAGAAACAGATCACAGTTCGATTGACAGCAAGCATAATCAGAAGCACAGGACCTCTAAACGACGTTCTCATGGGAAACGAGAGGAAGCGAGCTGAAAAGCCTCTAATCATCGACTGAAATCCCAAAATCAAAAAGTTGAGGAATTGTTTCGGAGGATGGAGCGACTGGAAAAGAACTCCAGCTCCCAAGGAAACAAAGAGCCCCACGAGGAGAGAACCCCTCTCTCTTGTCAAATTGAGACAGAACCCCTTCCCCATAGATTCAAATTTCTGAACGTTCCCCTCTACAATGGGGACAGTGATCTTTACAACCACCAGGATGCTTTTAACATCCAAATGGACCTACAAACCTCTAATCCGCTAGTGAAATGCCAAGTTTTCCCAGTGACACTCAGGGAAATACCGCTGGCATAGTTTAGGACTCTTCTGACTCGTAGTATAAGAAGTTGGGAGGAATGTCAAACTAAGTTCCTCGATCAATATAGAGCACTGAAAAGACAGCTCACCCCCTCCTGCCATTTGGCCATGGTCTTCCAACGAAAGGATGAGTCGCTTAAGGATTATATCACAAGATTTCGATAGGAAGTCAGGGATGTCAACAACCCGACAGATGAGAGTGTCCTCACTACGATTTTTGTCAGACTATGAAAAGATGGTAAGCTATACGAGGACATATACAAATCCCCAGTCAAAAGCCTCAATAAATTCTATGAAAGGGCCGTTAAGGAGATCCATTGGGAAGAGACTTTCGGCCCAAGAAAGCCAAAAAGAAAAGATGAAGTGGACACCTCCAAGGGAAGGAAAAGTGGTGGTGATGAGATTGACCAAGGAGGTCAAGGGGGTGGTCTGAGTGGCCAAACCACGAAGAAAGCCTGAGGTGAGCCTTATTAACCTCAACATCATTACGAAACCTATATTGTTTTGTCAGATTCCCCCGACAGGATCTACGCTACAGAAAGGGATAACAAGGACTTCGATCGGCCTAGGCCTATCAAGACCCCCATCGATAAGAGAAATCGGAACAAGTTTTGTGCCTATCACAGTGAAGTTAGGCATAATACATTAGATTGTTGGGCGTTGAAGGATGCCATCGAGGAACTGATCAAGAGAGGTCGTTTAAAAGAATACATGGTAGCAGCCCCAGAATAGTGACCCCTGTACTCCCGACAACCTATGACTCTGCATCCTTATATCCTTGAGAATGAGGAAACGCCTACCATGAGGACAATCTTCACCATACACGGCGGACCTCATATCGGTGGCACATCGAATTGATCACGTGATCGTTATGTACGGGTGGCAGGATGTGTCCTTCTCACCGGCCATGTGTAAAATAACCGACCAACCAAAAAGGCAAAAACTATCGTGAATGATATCTCGTTCACAGAAGAAGATGCATCAAGAGTCTGCCTCCTGCATAATGAAGCCATTGTTGTATGCGCAAAAATAGGCAATACGAAAGTGAGGAGGATAATGATAGACACTGTAAGCTCCATCAATGTGATGTACAAAGCATGCTTCAATCAGATGGGCATGAGCACGAGCCAGATAGACCCATCTCTAGAGCCCCTTTATGGATTCACCGGAGATGGGATATTCCCAGTGGAGCGAGTTAAACTCCCACTTACCATAGGAGACCTCAACCGACGAGCTACCAGCGTAGCAGAATTCTTGATTATTGATTGTTCCTCGACCCATAACGTAGTACTCGGACGACCCGCCATGAATGATCTTGACATGGTAGTGTCAACTAAAATGCTTACCTTAAAATTCCCTACACCAAATGGAATAAAGTGCATCTGGGGAGAACAACAAATAGCACGCCGTTGCTATGAAGAAGCAATGAAACTCGGGGCACAAGGGAAAAAAGTGAATGTAGTCTATGGTGCATATTCCCGTCCGGCAAGCGAAAGAGGAGTCACTTACGACCTTGACCCCCGAGAAGTGGATATTGAATGACCCATGGGACTGATCGAGGATCTAGAAGACATGTGAGTAAGTGAAACAGACAAGGAGAGGTGCCTAAAGGTAGGAAAACAACTGCCACCCAAAATGAAAACGTAGTTAGCAAACTTTCTTAGGGTAAATGCGGACGTGTTTGCCTGGAACCACAAAAACATGGAAGGCATTGATCCAAAGGTAATGTCACATCAACTAAACATCGACCCCCAGGCCAAGCCAGTCTGCCAAAAGAGGATACCAATGACCGCCAAACGCTACGCTGCACTTAAAGAGGAGGCGGAGAAACTCCTGAGCAACAATTTCATTAGGGAAGCTCGGTACCCCACCTGGGTTGCCAATCCTGTCCTCATCAAGAAAAAGAATGGGAAATGGAGAACGTGTGTCGATTTCACGGACCTTAATCGGGCATGTCTGAAAGATAGTTTCCCTCTACCAAGGATGGACCAACTTGTCAATGCGACTACGAGTCACGAACTCCTCAGCTTCATGGATGCTTACTCGGGGTATAATCAGATCCCGATGGCCGCGCAGGATGAAAAGAATACCTCGTTTATAACTGATCACAGATTATACTGCTACAAAGTGATGCCCTTCAGACTCAAACACACGGGGGCAACTTACCAGTGATTAGTGAACAGAATGTTTCGAGAACAAATCGGCAAAACTATGGAAGTTTATGTAGATGACATGCTTATAAAGGCTAAATAGCTCGTTGACCACGTCCGTGACCTAGATGAAATGTTTCGAATCCTAAGAAGATATCGAATGAAACTGAATTTGCTTAAGTGCACTTTCGGCATAGCCTCTGGCAAATTCCTTGGCTTCACAGTCAATAATCGAGGGATCGAAGCCAATTTGAAAAGAATTAAAGCCCTCCTCGACATACGTTCCCCTACCGGGCCCAAAGATGTCCAAAGCTTAAATGGCCAAGTCACTGCCCTTAGTTGATTCATTTCAAAAGCCACTGACAAATGTGTTCCCTTCTTCGACGTCCTCAAAAAGGCAAAGAAGTTCGAGTGGACCATTGATTGTGAAGTTGCATTCAAAGAACTTAAGGTTTACTTGGGCCAAATGCCTCTCCTGTCCAAACCAAAAGAAGGTGAGAAATTGACTGTCTACCTTGGAGTATCATAGCACGCCTTAAGTGCAGCATTGGCACAAGAGGAGTGAGCTATTCAACTCCTCATCTATAACATAAGCAAGAAGTTATCAGATGCAGAGACAAGGTATTCACCTATGGAAAAACTCACTTATTGTCTAGTTATAGCTTCAAGGAAGTTACAACCCTACTTCCAAGCCTAAAGCATTAGGGTTCTTACACAATACCCATTAAGGCAGATCCTATAAAAAACTGATGTCTTTGGACGACTACTCAAATAGGCAATAGAGCTCGCTTAATTCGATCTCGAGTACAAGCCCAGGTCGGCAATCAAGGGGTAGGCATTGGCTGATTTCATCACCAAATTCATAGGACCTGTAAGAGAAGAAGTTGAAATCTCTGAGGACCCCTGGTGGGAGCTATTTGTCGACGGATTATCCAATGACCAAAAGTCTGGCACCAAGATACTTCTCATCAGCCCGAAAGGATACAAAGTCTTTAGTACCTTAAGATTTGAATTCCAAGCTACAAATAATGAGGCTGAATATGAAGCTCTGCTGGTGGGCTTACGATTGGCTAAGGCAGTACAAGTTGAAAGACTAAAGATATTCAGCGACTCGTAACTCATTGTTTGCCGAATAAAAGGTGAGTATCAGGCCCGTGAGCAAAGAATGGCCAAGTACCTCCAAAAGGCCCGAGAATTATTAGGATCCTTCCAGCAACACGAGATCATCCAAGTTCCACGTTCTAAGAATGCTTATGCCAATGCTCTAGCCCGATTGTCCACCATTAATGATCCGAATCTTTCAGAGTCAATCCCAGTAGAGCTACTTTCGTCCCCGAGCATTGAACAACAGAATGAAATTGTGATGGTTATGGAAAGACCCGACTCTTGGATGAACCCCCCTCATTAATTATCTAAAGGATGAAATTCTGCCAGAAGATAAGCTTGTGGCACGGCGCCTGCGGATATGCGCAACTAGATATTGCATTTGAGACAACGTCCTTTACAAAAGAGGATTCTCAACCCCACTCTTAAGGTGCATTGATAGCAAGGATTGTGACATCATTTTAGAAGAAATCCATGCTGGGCATTGCGAAAACTATGCCGGGGGGCTGTCGTTAGCCCAAAAGGCTCTTCGACAGGGATTCTATTGGCCAACAATGAAACAAGATGCGATAAACCTCATTAAAAAATGTGACAAGTGCTAAAGATTTGAGAAGGTGCCTTGGGTTCTGCCAGTTTACCTAAAGCAAATGACAAGCCTATGGTCGTTCGCTATCTGGGGGATAGGCTTGATCGGGCCACTCCCAGAGGCATGAGGCAATTGCAAATATGCCGTCATTGTCATAGATTACTTTACTAAATGGGCTGAGGCAAAGGAGCTCGCCAAAATATCATCTTCCAAAATTTTAAACTTCATCTGGAACAATATCAACTGCAGATATGGGGTCCCTTAGTAGATCGTTAATGATAACGGCACCTAATTCACTAGCGAATAGTTCGTCAAATTTTGTGATGATTTCAAAATTATTAAAAGCTTCACATCCGTAGATCACCCCCAGAGCAATAGGCGAGTGGAGGCCGTTAATAAGATCATCAATAAGATCTTGAAAATGAGACTAGAGGTAAGGAAAGGAGCGTGGGCCGATGAGTTACAGACAGTACTATGGGCATACATAATGACTCCCTGCAACTCCACAGGAGAAACCCCGTTCTCGATGGTCTACGGATGTGAAGCAATGATACCCGTGGAACTCGAAGTCGTGACACAACGGAGGATTACCTTCAATCAAAGGGACAACGATGAACTGCTCCCTGCAAGTCTGGACCTGGCAGAGGAAGTAAGAGACAAAGCTAGTCTCAAAGTTGCCACATATCAACAGCACATTACAAGACATTATAATCAGAAAGTACGACCCCGGAGGTTCAAATCAGGTGACCTAGTTCTACGCCTCATCCTACCTGGAGCCCATAAGCCTAGTGAAAGGACCCTAGGACCAAATTAGGAAGGCCCATACTTAATAAAAAGAGCTGTCAGTAACGGAGCCTACCACTTAGCGGACCTGAATGGAAGAGAATACCCTATGCTTGGAATGCGAAGCACTTACGCTGGTATTACAAATAAGGGTCGAAAGAACAACTGTGTAAAATTTTAGATATCTCTCAAGATATTTATGTAAGAAATAATGATTAAAGAGCATAGAGCGTCGCACATTCAATATAAGTTTGTAAGGTTGAAAAATAAAGATGGTGTATTTGAATCATCAAAGTACAAAACTTCATATGTAGAAACCATCATACCAATAAGTTACAGTCTGAAAAAAAAAAGGGAAGGAGAAGGACCCATTCTAAGGTGCAAAATTTTCAGGGGGCACCAGGAGTGGGATCATCAAGAAACCCAATGAATAGAGCAGCTACCTCCTCACTAGGAACTTCCATCTTGGTACCTCGCTCCTCGCTTGGGGAATTGGTCTCGATGGCATCCCTCTTAAAAGATTGAACGGCTTCCACGGCCTGTGGTCCAAAGAATGAGAAGTCCATCTCCGAATGTTTTTCCCATAAGATGAAGAAGAAGGCCTCGCAAGTTTACTGCCTTGACTCCCAAGCAGCAATAGCCACCTGTGAAGACATCTCTACCTTAGCAAGTTAAAGCTCTTTCCTTACCTCATCGAGCTCCTTTTCTGTAGTTTCGACTCTACAACTTGAAGAATCTGCTTGTTGTATTACAATCTCAGTATCCTCATTGGCTATCTGTAGGTGTTTGTTCACCTCCTTCAATTCTATTCTAGCCTTCTTCAAGTCAATCGAAATATGCCCGAATCTCTCTTCAGCGATCTCGTGACACTACACCTCGTTTGTGAGCTTGGCCTCTACCTCCTTGATTTTCTCGCATAACTCCTGATTTTTGGCAACAGAAGCCATAAGGTCATCTGTGAACGAGGACTCCTTATCCTCTTGGGCCTATGCCAACTCTTCAATCTTCAACAACGTCAAGACATTTTGAAAAAAAAAAAGAGAGAAGCATAAGCCACAAACCATGAAATAGCTGTCAAGATTGAAAGTAATAACTGAACCTTACCACAAGGTCGGGACGAGCAGCATACCCCATGAGTCTCCCTATGGTACAATCCTTAGTCTCCAGTACCCTAACCTTTTGCTTCGGCCCCAAGATCGTACTCATGCTTTGAACTAAGATCAGAGCATACTTTTCAATTAGGGAACCGGCTTCCGCTAGACAAGGAATGGATTCACCCTCACCACTGCGAGAAGACATCTTCCTTTTGCCTTTGTCAGCCTTTCTTCTCTTGGGAAGAGGACCAGGCGGAATGAGGGTTTTAGTAACACTCGCTGTCTCAAATCACAGTGGTGATGTCATCTCTTGAGGAGCAGCTACTGGTCGTGGTGGCAGCACAATGATATCCGGACCCATGTCACCAGGGGCAAAAACTTGGTCAGTAGGGGGAGGGGGCAAATCGATCTTGGGAGGTGGAAAACATCGCTTCACACCATGAGACAGTAGAGCCTTCAGGATAAGATCCATAATGCTGTTGTAATCATCAAAATCAGCAGGTTTGACCTCTGACACCCGTTGAATCCCAATTTCCTCTATAACTTCGACATTTAAGGGAGGTGTGGGTCTGTATAAGCAAAGTCAAGATTCGTTGAACCAGAAGTGACTCTCAAGATCGCTCGCCAATCTAAAACTGTCCAAAACCTCAAGCTCCCTGGCCCCCAAGGTGGGATTCTTGTTGGTCCTTGCTACAAAAAAAAAGGGGGAGGTCAGCAAGGATAGAAATACGAGATGAGGAATGAACAGATCGGAAATTACATCACTATATGCGATTGTTATTAGCTAACTTACCAAGAGAAAGAACGAAATCAAAATTTTTAAGATATCATAACGAGAGGCAGGATATGTAAAACAAATGAAATTTGTAAGGCCCTACGTTGGACTTGCCTATCAGGGCCCCCTTCCGTAAGATATCCTAGTACGGCATTTTCCTAACCGTAAGATAATACAACCTGTCTGATGCGTTCGCACACTTGAGGTCATAAAGATAGCATAAAGTCTCGGGGGATGGCGGTGGTAGGCGATTACCCAGATGGATCAGAGCAAGGGAGATCAGCGAGGCATATGAGTTAGGGGTCAGTTGGAATGGGCTGAGTTTTATTTTGTTCAAAAAATCAATAATGAAAGGAGGAATGGGGAACCTAAAACCAGCCATAAAATGTGGCAAACTCATAGCAATAAAACCTCTAGAGGGATGTACAGCGTGATCATCTGCCACTGAAACTATAGCGCTACATCCTCTGGGCATCCGATGGGAGCAGACAGTGAGCTGAACGTCCCGTAATTGCAACATAGAAGCGTAAAATTTAAACACATCACAGTCATGAAGTTCCCATGTTGCAACACCCGAGCCCTCTATAGGTTCTTGGCGAGCCATGAATGTCGAAACCTCACCCCTTCCACTAGGTGTGGCCTCGTCAGTACGTTGCATCACCATCGCCTCTGAACTCATTTTCGTCTCCTCATCATCCTCCCCTATCAGGTGGTGGCATTGCACAAGACCTACTTCCATCTACAAAGGAAGAGAGTTGGTTAGGCCGCTGCAAGCAAGCCATACCAAAACTAAAAAGCCTAAGACCCCCACAGATTACAGGCCATGCGCAACCCGAGCCACCATGGCAACCGCCCAAACCACACTGGGGAGGAAAAAGATAGAGAAGAGGATGGTCCCAGATTACATAATCCCAAAACTCGATAAGAAACATCTAGTGGCCCTAAGAACAACTGACAAGCCGACCTTACTTAACCAAGCAAGCCAGAATCATAAAGAAATAAACCTATAGTCGAACCTATCCTCTATCAGCTAATGGAAGAAAAGACCCCCAATAACCCGATAATAGAAAAATAAATGGAGATATATCGTGGTTCCTTTGAGAAGGGAAGTCTAGTCAAAACACAATTGCACTCTGGCAAGAAAAGCCCCGAAATCAGGGATGAAGATCGGAAAGGAACCGAAGCAGGAAGATAACTCTGAAGCTGGGCAAACAAGTCGAGAATGAGGGAAACCCGAGATTGAAAAATTTTGAATGACTCAATGAGAAGGAGCAAGAGAGTTCTCCTGGGATAAAAGTTAATGACTCAATGACTCTCAATGAGAATGACTCAATGACTCAAAAGAGCTGTTAGTTACCGACAATCCAATGGCTAAGGGAATATAGAAGTCAATAAATGATGGGATAGAAAAATACAAGAAAATCCAGAAACCATAATTACTTGCTATCATGGAAAGATGAAAAGCTGCACGTACAGAGCAAACGGGAGAATCGGGCAGCTTAACGATCATCGCATGCCAAAGATTGAGGGGCAAAGAACTGAACTCGCATCCAAGTAATGCGTAGAGAGTGTAGAATTCTTGCACGGAACGACCTTGTGTTCAAGTAATGTGCCGGCCATACAGAATTCTTGCACAGGTTGGGGGCTCGATAAACGATTTCGTGTCCAAGTAATGCGCTAGCTGTGCGTAGAATTCTTGCGTGAACCACATCTAAGTTATGTGCTTGCCCCTGCATAGAATTCTTGCGTGGATGACTTTGCGTCCAAGTAATACATTAGCCACACGTAGAATTCTTGCGCAAGTTGAGGTTAGACAATGATCTCCCATCCAAGTAATACGTGAATTTATGTAGAATTCTTGTGCGGGTCCGAGGCGAAGAAATTATTGCGTGTCCAAGTAATGTGCATGCCCCACATAGAATTCTTACGAGAAACTGGTTTAGGACCTCGCATCCACGTAAAGTTTCCACCAAATGAAAGATTCTCACGAGAATGGGCATGGTTGATTGGCAACACCGCGTATATCCTTTGAATGAGAACTTCCCAATCAAAGCCTACCAACCCAACATTTTGTTATCATAATAAATGATCATCTCGTGACATATTTTTGTAACGACTATTATGACATGATTTTACAAGAACACTAATTGTGATTATTATCGAAGGTTCGATGGACCAACCCTCATAGCGAGTTCGAGGCCAAAAACGAAGGCCAGAACTCTCATCACGCAAACTGAGCTGAGAGTTTGGGGGCTTATATTATGGGCATTATTAGGATGCGAGGCTCGAGTAGGGCAGCGTCCAGAGAGCAAATGTGGTTGAACGAGGATAGGACCTAGGACAAAATCCAACTCCATTAGAAAGAGATTGCAGTCGCCAATTGAAAGCCATGAAGCCTTGCTACGTCACGGAATCTAAGATGCAAAGAGTTATGTCCATGTCAGACAAGATCGTCAGTTCCCGACAAGCGACCAAATGTGGACGAAAGTAACGACCCTAGAACCTCGGCCCCTAACCTCCTCTTCAGCCTACCACTAGCAGACGATCGTACAAAGTCCAGTCAGCAGTCTAAAACGTACCAGCAAACTTGATAGCTCAGGTCTTAGGCAATACACATCAGCTCCCCAAAAATCTGACAATGATTTACCTAGCATTAATTGTCTGATGACAAGCATTTAATGCCATAAGTGGCGAAGGTGATCATTTTGACGATCAAAGAAATTACATTTGTAACCCCCTCCCTCACTATAAATAGAAAAGAAGAGATCATTGTAAAAGAGGAGGAGAGAGTGAGATACACTGAAACTCTACTAGTGAAGAGAGAGAGAGAATTTCATGTATCCTAAAGCTTCAGTAGAAGAACATACTACTAATTGTAAGAAAGTGATATAGCCGTTGTAATCTGGTTTAACAAGGCATTTGGATAGTAAATAATAGAAGAGCAACGTGGACGTAGAGGCCAATATCTGGCTTTAGCCGAACCACGATAAATTCTCGGTGTTATTATCCCTTTCTTATTTCTTCTCAAGCCTTTACTGTTCTTTTTCCCTTTTTCCCAAACATGCAGTCAGGGGTGTTATTGGACGGAAACTAGTTGACCGAATTTTGGTGTCAACATTATGTATATCTATTATCTTTATTGTGCTACTCTTCTTTGTGTTGTTGATGATGTAGAATTATTCTAATTTTTAGATATTTAGAACTTTTGAAAGAATGGCATAATTTTATTTAATTATGTACTATCATTTTTAAGGATGGAATAATGCCATGAATTATGTCCGCTAACTTTTTGTACGTGTAATTTGTGTAATGAAATCTAATGAATACTGGTTTCGTGTTAATTAGTTAATTGTAATGTTAATAAAATTAATTTCTAATATTTATTTTTCTATTCAATAAGTACACTAAAAAATAAAGACTAATTTCCACAAGAAAAGCATTATTGCATGTGGATGGTCTAATGCAACTAAACAAAATTATTGCATTGTTTACAATAACAAACAAACAAGCAACCATTTCACTAGTATCAAATGTCTTATAAGTGGTTCACAAGATTAAGTATGATTTATAAATGCCTTATACCACTACTATAAAATGCAAAAATAACATCACTAAATACACATCAAATTATAGGAACCCCGACATATATATAAAAGTTGTGGTGTTTTTATAAATACGATAAAAATTAAGATATCAATTGTTATTAAAAAACTGGATGTATAATCTTTAGATGCCAATTTATTTTAAAAACTAACATAATTTTGAATTAGTTTTTTATTTGAATGAGGAAAATTAAAACTTCATTTGTTATGAAAAACTGACATCTAATCTTTCGATGTCAATTGGATTTTAAGGACTAATGTAATTTAGAACTATTTTGTCTAATATTACTTATAGTGAACAAATATTCTCTAATCATTAATTTTTTTTATTTCAATCAATAATTTCCATCTACTAAAATTTTAGAATTCTCAAAACATTTTGTTTGATAATTTCAAAGAAAATTTTCAAGTATTTAAAATATTATTTGATGGATAAAATAATTTAAGCATTTAAATATTATTTAATGAAAATTTTTCAAACAATAATTAGTCTAAGGTTGTTATAGGTATTTTTAGTACTATGCAAAATGGGTTGGCAAAAACCTAATAGACAAGTCCAATTGTATAAGGCCCAGATCAATCAAGATTGAGGTTGCTAGATAAAGGTGTCAAATCGCCAGCCACAAGCTTAGATCGCAGGATGAAGGTCCAGGCAGTCATTCTAGGTTAATTGACAACAAACTTCAACTCGTTGGTCCAAACATGCCACTTCATCCATCTTTCAGAAAGCCCACTTTAGTTAAACCTAAGATAGGGACCAACTTGCATGGCCAACTTGCAAACGTCAATCAATAGAAATCAACTTGTACTTAAACTATTATTATTTCCCCTTTTTAGGCTACATCCCTGTAACTATAAATAGGGGTTAAGATTATTGTAAAAGGAGAGGCTAATCTTAGACTGAGAGAGAAACCTAGATAGAGAAAACTCTCTATATAATATAGAGAAATTATACATTGTACACTCAGATATTTTGAGAAATAACACTACCATGGACATAGGGGTCAACAATCGACTTTGGTTGAACCATGTTAAAACCTCCTTGTCCCCTTACATCCTTTTTTCTTCCTCTCCCTCTCTCCATCTCACTCCTTTTACATTAATTGAACTATAGTTTGGGGTTTGAAGAACTTTTCTGGTTAACAGGATTTGGGCTTATCAAATTCCATTGTCAACATTTTGGCACTAGAAGGAGGGCCCATACTATATTTTGGTTAGTTTTCCTTACAATTGCAATGGCTAGAGGAAGAACCACTAGAAGTTCAAACACTCCAGTTAACCAGTCGGAAGGTCATGTATAATAGTGCAAGAACCAGTCCTTCCAGTGGTAAACACTTTCGTCATTCTTGCTACAGATATCACTGCCAACTTGCCCCCCTCAGCTCACCTCCAACCTATTGTTTTTGTCCCTAAAATTGATGAAATGTAAGCATGGTGCCAACATCAGCAAACACTAGAGAATATAGTGGATAAGCTGACTAAGGCGGTTAGAGTGCTGATGCAAGCACAAACCCTAGTCAAACAAAAGTAGGTTAAGATCACCACATCTAAAGAAGAACTCGAGTGCTCTAATTTAGCTCACTCCTCCCACTCACAAACAAGATTAAGGGTTCATCGAGGCCGTCAAGACCATGGTGATCAGCAATGTGCCAACATGAATCAAGCAGAAGACTCAAACAAGTCCAGCCATGAACATACCATAGGTCACTACTGCCACGACCAAAAATGTAAAAAGAGCTAACAAACTTCCAGTCGGAGATCCAAGACACAAGATCTGGTGGTGGAAGAACTACAATGGAGGATAAAATAATTAGAAGAGTACCCTCGAGCTCAAAATAGCAAAGACCAGTACAAGAAGAGAACTCCATTCACAAGAGAGATAGAGACTCAACCTCTCCCTCATAAATTTAAAATCCCTACGATCTCATAATACAACAGGGATAGTGATCCATACGATCACCTAGATGCATTTAATATCCAAATGGATCTTTAGACAATCATCCCACTAGTCAAATGTCAAGTCTTCCCAGCCACCCTTGGAGACATACCTTGGGTGTGGTTCTAGAGTCTCCCAGCTCGTAGCATTCGCAATTGGAAAGAATGCCAAGAAAAATTCATTGACTAATATAAGGCACTGAGAAGGTAGCTTGCACCATCATGCCACCTTGCAACAATCTTTCAATAGAAGAATGAATTGCTAAAAGACTATATCACTAGGTTTAGGCATGAGATCAACAATAAGGAGAATCCATCCAACGAGAGTATCCTAATAGTGATCTCGATGGGACTCTGTAGGGATGGAAAACTATATAAGAGCATATACAAATATTCAATAAATGACCTGGGTGAATTTTATGAATGAGCTGCCAAACAGATCAAGTAAGAAGAACCCTTTGGCAAAAAGAAGTTTGATTAGAAGGACGAGGTGAATAGCTCTATCCAAAATAAAAAGAAGAGCAATGAGAGTTAGAATGACAACTCCAACAACCAACCTATAGAGAAGGCAAGAATCGAGCAACCTCAAGATCAGGATTGCCATAACAAATATAACATCATATTGGACACTCAAGATAGGATATTCTCAATAGAGAGAGACAAGGAGGACTTCGAGAAGCCCAAACTCCTAAAGGCTTCCAACAGATTTAGGAATAAAGAAAGGTTTTGTACCTAGCATGATGAGGTTAGGCATGGTAAATCACAGTGTTGGGCACTTAAGGATGCTATTAAGGATCTCATCAAGAAAGATCACTTGAGGGACTACATGGTGGGACCTTCAGGGTAGCAATCTCACTAACCCCAACACCTTTAACTCTGCAAAATATCATACAGGAAGGTTCGAGTTGGGGCTAAAAATCTCATACTGCACCTCATTTTTCTAGAGCTTGCAAGGCTGGAGATAGGACACAAGGTCTAAACTAAGACTTAGGATAAGCTTATCACTTGATAGACTTAAATGGAATTAATGTAAAAAAAAAAAAAACTTGGCATGCTAAACATCCACACTTATACCTTCAATAAATTCTAGCATACCTTTTTTTTTATTTTGTAATATTGTTTCCTCACATACTTACATTTGTGTTTGCTAAGTTCTTATATAGATTTTCAGCAGAATTCAAATCTGAAAGTGAGCAAAAACCTGGAAGTGAGCTCTCACCCTAGAAAACTCATTGCCAACTACGTTGCAAAGTCAGCTAAGGCATAGAGGTTCTAAAGTAAACTCATTGCTAGTTGTGATGTAAAGTCAGCTGAGGACAGAAGTGCTAAAATAAACTCATTGCCAGCTACACTGTAAAGTTGACTGAGGTGCAGAGGCATTAAAATAAACTCATTACCAACTGTATTATAAAGTCGACTGAGGGGCGGAGGCATTAAAATAAACTCATTGCCAGTTGCACTGTAGAGCCGATTGAGGGATGAAGGTGTTAAAATAAACTCATTGCTAGCTGAGGCTCTAAGCTAGCTGAGGCCCGTCGGTGCTCAAATCTGGTACTCAAAATTTATTGCCAATTAAGGCGTTATGGTGCTCAAATCCATAAAGAGCCATCCGAGGAGCAACTTTCTTAGCCACCCAAATTGACACTCCAAAAAAAGCTGTCTGAGGAGCAACTTTCTTAGCCACCCTCGTTGACACTCCAAAAATAAAATTGTAAGGAGCATTCCAAGGAAATCCCTCTGAAACTCTAAAGCAACCGGTACCTCAAGAAGCAAGTTTCACCTTAACCTACTTAGCATGCATATGACCTACTCTTCGGCACTATACACATGTGATCTACTATTTGGCAAATGCATGCATACAACCTACTCTTTGGCACCTTATGCATACCACCTGCATAAATGACAGCTCTCATGCGACCTATCTAAATATTTGACTTATGATTAAGGAGTAGCTTTCATGTGACCTATCTGGACACTCTTCTCATTACCAGCTAAGGTACTTTGGTGCTCATTCTCATTACCGATTGAGGCACTCTGGTGCTTAAATTCATTGTTAGTTGAGACGAATTAATGTAACCGATTGGTCATTCTACTTAATATTTATTTAGCAGTGATTTGTAGGAATCTATTCATACTTGCCTACATGTTATCTTTTGCAATATTTAGAACATCCACCATGATACACTTGGAAAAGCAAGGAAATATCATAAAATTTTATTGCAAAACCTCTTACAATAAGGAGAATGTGTACATGAAGATTCAAAAGTACAAATCAAAGCAAGCCTATAGCTAACATATCCTAAGAGGAAGAGCTAAATTCCAACAAGCTAGAAGATTAATGAGCAAGCTGAACAGCTTAAGCTATTTCTTGTTCTCTTCCCAAGCTAAAAGCCCCTCCCTCAGCATCCTTACCCCAAGGTACTTGGAGAAACCAAGCAGTTAACCGCCAGGAGGCAAAAGAGCAATGATGAAGGAGCTAAATTCATTAGCACCATGAAGAGGTTATAAAAATTCATAGAATCATTAGAAAGGAATTGTCCATAGGAACTTCCTATTCAACAAGCCATGCATGCCTTGTAACACTTCATCAAAGAACCAGACTAACAACAACATAGGGGGCTCAGCTAATGCACCCATCAGGTCATTTTGTGAAAAAAGGAAGTAGATTTTCCACACCTTATATAGACTAGTTTGGCTTCATCGATGAATCCAGAGACCTAACAGCTACCCTTAATCAAACAGTCTAGCAAAAAGCAAGGCTACCATGCCAACGGCTATAAAACATGTGCACTAAATGCATGGCTTAGTGCAAATAAAGTAATAAGATGGAAGTCTAAAATAACAACACTGCAGAATACAAGTGTCAACCTTTGCCAACAAGTTTTAGCTCCCAGTCCATAAAATGAATTGCGAATTGGGGGACTAATGCTATAAGTATTTTTAGTACTATGCAAAATGGGTTAGCAAAAGCCCAACGGACAAGTCCAATTAGATAAGGCCCAGATCAACCAACATTGAGGTCATTGAATAAAAGCTCCAAATCACCGACTGCGAGCTCAGATCGTAGGACGAAGGTCCATGCAGTGGTTCCAGGTTGATTAACAATGAGCTCCAGCTTGCCGGTCGAAATATGCCACCTCATCCATCTTCCAGAAAGCCCACTTTGGTCAAACTTAAAGTAGGGACTAACTTGCATGGCCAACTTGCAGACATCAATCAATAGGAATCAACTTGTACTTAAACTATTATTATTTTCCCTTTTTAGACTACATCTCTGTAACTATAAATAGGAGTTAAGATTATTGTAAAAGGAGAGGCTAATCTTAGACTAAAAGAGCAACTTAGACAAAGAAAATACTCTACAAAATATAGAAAAATTATACACTATACAGTCAGATATTCTAAGAAATAACACTATCATGGACGTAAGGGTCAACAATCGACTTTGGCTGAACCACGTTAAAATCTCCCTGTCCCCTCACCTCCTTTATTCTTCCTCTCCCTCTCTCCATTTCACTCCTTTTACATCAACTAGATTGTAGTTTAGGGTTTCAAGAACTTTTTTGGTTGACAGAATTTGAGCTTACCAAATTCCACCGTCACCAAACGTTTATTTTTGAAAATGTATGTATATCTAAAAATGAACAAAATAATTCAAAAATAAATTCATGTTGCTAAGTAAAATTAAATAAAATAATTCAAATTATAATTAGATAAAATATAAAAAATTAAATTATTATAATATTACACGTCAAATAATAGAACTCCTATGTATATATGAGAATGATGGTGTTTAAATATAATGAAAATAAAAATGTCAATTTTTTAAAAAAAGTAAGATAAAGAAAAAACATCAATTTTTTATACACAACTGACGTTTTTATGATTTTACATGTCAGTTCAATATAAAAACCAATATTGTAAATTTTTTTAAAAAAATTATTTATGTTAATTTTTTATTAAACAGAAATGTGTTAAAATTTTTAAAAAAGAAAAGACGTTAGTTCATAAAATAAACCGACATTGTAACATTTTTACACGTAGGTTAGAAAATCGACATGAAATATTCTAACATATAACGTTGCTCTGATAGATGTCAGTTTCTAAACTGATGTGATTTGTGTGACATAACCAAGGTGTAAGTGTATTTCTTTAGTATTGTACCTTGTACACTTAGAATGATTTATGTTTCTGAATTAATATTTCTTCCTAATACTCAAAATTATAATTTTTATAAAAGTTCTACAATCTGGTTTATTTTTAATACATATAACATAAATCAATATTACCATTGCCAACTTGTTCTATCGCATATAACTTTTCCATAAAAACCATCCTCTTTCTTGTTTTGACCAATGGCAGATGTATGCACCATATACAATCTAACAAACAAAAAGGCCATTGAATAAAATACTCCACTCTGAATTTAATAAGATAGCACCTACAAAGTATGGTGTTCAATAATCTATATTGCTAACCAAATTGTTTACATAATTAGCATAGAACATTATAGTGCCCATAACAAACATATCTCTATATAGGAACCATAACATATCCAAAAAGAATTCACTTTGTTCATGTGCATATGGAAAATTGTAGAACAATTTCTAGCCTAAAATGTACAATTGCCATCAAACAACCTTCAGTAATCACTACTTCATCTAATCTTCATTGTCAAATTTCTTCTTGCAAAAAGATAAAACACTGTTTCATCCAAAAGGATAGAACTAGCACACCAAAAAGACATAACTAGCAAACTAAAGTGCAACCTAATCATTCTCACTTGTTAGGGGTGGATTAGGAATTTTTATCCCTTTAACTTGTGTACTCCCAAAAGCTCCCTTCTTAGCATCCATTCTCTTTCTTTCATAAGTTGTGCCTCTAACTCCAAAGGCCTTATGCATAAAAAAGTATTATTAAATTCATACAAAATTACATAAAACTAAATAATGGACATGAAATTACCTTCTTCCCTTTCTTCTTGATTAGCCCCCTTTTGCAAGTCATTTTATTATGGCTCAACTCTTTACAAGTATCACATCTCACAGTGCTGGACCTGTGAGCATCTCCACTACCAGTAGTTGCATCATCTAAACCCCTCATTATATTCAATTTAGGCCTGCCTCGAGCCTTTCTCAGATCAGGTGGGTCCATGGTGCCAAAAACAACATTTTCAATGCCAAATTACTCATCATCCATATTAGGCATAGGATGAATGATTTTTCCATATGCCCTTAAATATAGCTCCTTAAAGCACTAATTATAGCAATATCTTTGGATGTCTGCCCTCTTGTGGGCTAGACATGCATAAATGTGCTTGCATGGGAACCCAAACAATTGCCATGAATTGCATCCACAAGTTTTTGCTTTTAAATTTACCACAAATGCAATATACCTATCCTTGACTTGGTACTAATCATCACCAACACAAATAACCGTGCAAAACCTCCCACCTTGCAACGTCTTATCTATAATTGCCCTTACCTTAGGTGATAAGTAATGTTGCCATCCATACCTATTTTCAAACCTCTCGTACAAACTTTCCATCAGCCTAATTATTAAAGACTTAACCAAAGCCAATATAGTCTTCCCTCTATCCTCCTTAAGCAAGTTATTAAAAGACTCATCAATGCTTTTAGTGACATAGTTAGACTTAGAGTTAAGATCTACTGTGTCTATCCTATATATCTATAGGCCTAGCTAAGAGCCAATCTATAGCACTTAGTTCTATGGCCCTAATTTTGTCAATTGCCTTTTAAAGTAGGAATTGATTAGGTGCTTTTGTTGCAACCCAAAAGAAACACCTCAATACTATGTCTAAATATTTCTGTTTAAAATTCTTCAATAGATGGTTGCAACAATATCTATGCCTAACATAAGGCATTATAGACAACACTACTTGCTCAATACCTTAGTTTTAAGGAAAGTAAATAGTTAACTATTGAAATGTAGATAACATACACTGAAGCATTAAACAATAATGAAAAGTTAATCATAGCACACCTTCTATTGGTCACTCATTATGGTCAAATTAGTTAAAATAGCAAAGTTGGGTTCAATATAGAATGTCTTATGTAGATGGTGGAGGAAATCTTTCCAAGTATTCTTGGACTCAGTTTCCACAATTGCCACAACAAAAGGAAACATGCCTTTATTTCCATTTACACAAGACCAGACAACATAATCCCTCTATATGGTCCTTTTAGATGGTAACCATCAATACCAAACCATAGCCTACAACCCTTTACAAAACCATACTTTATTACATCCAAGCATAAGAACAACCTTTTGAATTAGGGAGTAGCATACATTTGTGGCTTCTCCACCACCAATTGAACAAAGCTTTCTATGTTTGTATCCTTCACAGTATCACAACATGCTAGTAACTTACTATAGGACTTGGCATGGAACCATTTGCTATCTACAGTTACCTTTCCTTTTGCTCTATAAAGCTGCATCTGGTGCACTTCCAGTCCAAACCATTCCTTCAACTCCTCTTTCATACTTGCATAGCTCATCTTAGGATTATCGTGTAATTTAGTGCTTAACTTTTTTGCAAACCATAAGGAATTAGCATTGATGTTCTTTGTTTTCCTTATGCAGCTATAAACACCATTATAGGTCTTGATCTTGAAAATTCGACCATCGGGTGTTGGAGATACTTGTATACGCCATCCACATCTCTTTCCTGCACATTTACAAGTCACTCTAGACACTCATTTCTCACTCCAATAAGTTCAAAATTGATGTGATATCCCATAGAGATGCCTATGGACCTTTCTCTAATTCAGCAATAAGAGTAAAAGAAAAAAAAAGATATTCATGTCACACTCTAGAATAGTATAAAGAAAGTGACAAGGATGAATTTGACACCACAAAGAGCAAACTCTTTGATAAATCTCAAGTTCTAGAAAGAACCCTAGGAAAGCACTATCTCAAGAAGAAACACTTCAATTTCATAAATGTTCAAATCTGGATGGTGAAAGAAACATGTCTTCCCTAATAGCAATCATTCACTAAGGATAGGATAGATTAATATCCCAAACAAGCCCACCAAAATACCAAACAAAATCAGCCAAAAACAAACCAGTCTAAGCCATTACAAAGCTTCAAACACAAGCCATAAAAATAGGCCATTCAACCCCTCACATGTGGCATCAAACATAAAGCCAATTCAACACTCAAATGGCACAACAAAGTGACACCCAAGCAGCATGTAAAATAGCCCCAAAATAATGCAATAAAAAGGTTAAAATAGCCCACAAAATGATACACTAAAATAGCCCATATCATACCTAGATGAGCCATAAATGATCAGCCTCACTTTAGCTCATCCAAGTGGCCATAAGTGACATCCAAATTAGCATAAGTCGGTTATAACATAACACCACACAATCAACCATGTTGCAGCCTTGTGAATGCTTAGGTGGCTCCATTTGATAACATGGCTTCAATGTAAATACCTTTTGAATTTCTAAAGCCATGTTCATCATGTGAGCTCCAAAGTGTGTGACAAAGCCCTTAAATTGCTTCCCTCATCTTCTTTTCCTTGGCTCTAGTCACGAGTCCTCTTGGTAGGTGCAAAGCCACTTGGTGATCCTTAGTTTGGTTTCCCATGTTCTTATCACTCCCTCCCTCTTCAAAAAAATTTGACCTTGAATCAAAATGTATATCAAAAGGAGAAAAGTCAAAAACATTAACAGTAGCACTGATATTAGAATCCTGGAAGATCTAAATTAATTGCATTGTCATTGATCTTTGTCACCACTTGGAAAGGCCTAATGCTTTTTGGGTGGAGCTTGGTCTTTTTTTGAGCCAGAAACCTTTCTTTCCTCATATCTAACCACATCTAATCACCTTGGATCAAAAACCATCTTGTTGTGTCCTTTGTTGGCTTTTTGTGCATATTGTTCCATTCTTTTCTCAACGTTTTTCCTCACTTGCCATGGAATTGCTTCACTTGTTCAGCTTCCTCTTTCCATCAAGGCTATCATGTTCCTCAATTAGTAATGGCAACAAATTCAAAGGGACTAGTAGATTAAAATCATACACAATTTCAAAAAGACAAAATTGAGTAACTGAATGTACACTTCTATTATATGCAAATTCTACATAAGGTAAACATTGTTCCCAATTCTTTAAGTTCTTTTAGATGATAAATCTCACAACATAGATAAAGTCCTATTCACTACCTTGGTTTGTCCATTTGTTTGAGGGTGACAAATGGTAGAAAATAACAATTTAGTTTCCAATTTCCCCCAAATAACTTTCCAAAAGTAGCTTAAGAACTTAACATCTCTATCTGATACAATGCTCCTAGGCATTTCATGCAATCTCACAACCTCTCTAAAGAATGAATTAGCAACATGTGTAGCATCATCAGTTTTATTACATGGAATGAAATAAACCATTTTAGAGAATTTATCAACCATAACAAAAATAAAGGCATTCCCCTTGTTAAACCTAGGCAAACTAAGCACAAAATCTATGGAAATATCCATCTAAGTTTCAGTAAGAATGGGACGTGGGGTATAAAGACCATGAGGCATGATTCTAGATTTAGCTTATTTACAAATTATAGAATTTCCACAAAGCTTTTCATCATGCTTCATGCTCGGCCAAAAGAAATGCTCTTGCAAAATAGGTAATGTTTTAGCAATGCCAAAATATCCCATTAATCCCCCATGAGCTTCCTTAACAAGCAAATCCTTCAATGAACCTTAGGCACACACAATTTATTTTCTTTAAAGAGAAAGTCATCTAATTGAAAGTACTTACCAAAAGCTACCTTCTCACAAGCATTTAATACACTAACAAAATTATAGTTATCCATATATAATTCTTTAATATGTTCAAAACCTAACAATTTAGCATGCATAGCTGAAATAAGATATGCCTTCAAGAGAAGGCATTGGTTACAACATTCTCTTTACCTTGCTTATATTGGATGGTGTAGGAAAATGTCTTAATGAATTCTATCCACTTTGCATACTGACAATTCAACTTCCCTTGCCCTTTCAAATGCTTCAAGGACTCATGATTGGTATAGATGACAAACTTTCTTAGCCACAAGTAGTGTTGCCATGTCTCCAAAGCCTGAACCAAAGTATAGAGCTCCTTATCATATGTAGGGTAGTTGAGGGCTATTCCATTAAGCTTTTCAATAAAGAATGCAATAGGACATATTTCCTGCATCAAAACAGCTCCAATATCAAGTCCCAAAGCAACACATTCAATCTTAAAAGCTTTAGAAATATCAGAAGAGCAAGTAAAAGGGCAAAAGTTAATTGCTCTTTAAGTAAACCAAAAACTCTCTCTTACTCACTCTCCCACTTAAATCCCACAGTTTTCTTCATAAGCTCGATCAAGGGTGTAGCTATGGTGTTAAAATCCCTAACAAACCCCCTATAGAAACTAGCTAACGCATGGAAACTTCTCGGCCTACTCATGGGTTTGGGGGTTGGCCAATCTCCAATGGCTTTCACTTTTTCCTTATTCATCTCCATACTATTGGCACTCACCATATAACCCAAAAAATTAATTTTCTCCAAGCAAAAAGAACATTTATCAAAATTTGTATACAATTGTTCACCTTTTAAATATTACAACACACAACATGTTCATGTTCATTTTTACCATACACAAGGATATCATCAAAATAGACAACCACATATTTTCCAATGAAAGCACTCAAAACATGGTTCATTAATCTCATAAAAGTACTAAGATCATTTGTTAAGCCAAAAGGCATGACCAACCATTCATACAAACCATGCTTAGTTTTGAAAGTGGTTTTTCATTCATCTCCTAACCTCATTCTAATTTGATGATAACCATGCCTTAAATCAATTTTAGAGAACACACAAAATCTACGCAACTCATCCAACATATTATCAAGCAAAGGGATAGGATGTCTATACTTTACAATGATTTTGTTGATTAGTCGACAATTATTATGGGTGAAATCCAGTCTCGCATAGCAGATAGGCAGAAGCTTGACGGAAGCTGTGTGCCAGTGAAAGAAGTTTAACTCACTAAAGTTGCACCATCTTGCTAATCGTGAGGTCAGGATACAAACAAAGCTAAAAGCTAGAGAAACGATTAGTCAAGAAATGAACTGCCCCATTAGAGCTCACCTCACTGAGAGTAAGGTCGACCTCGTTAAATGAAGGCTAGCGGCAACCCTAAACCAAGCACTTCAGCCCAAGAAGATAGGCACACTGCCTAGCCAAAGATTCAGTGAGATGGAGAAGGCTCAGCAAGATAGAGCACCAAACAAAGCTTACGTAAACTCTTAGCCCTAGCAAACAAGAGGGGCTCACCTACAGAAAGCCACTTGCAAGAGCTAATTTTGCAGGAGATTAAATTGTCTTGTATATTTAATGTTTGATGAAACTTATTTACAACATGTAAAATTATAATTGTAACTTTCCACCTTTTATAAATAAAAGAGGGAGGATCCTTGTAGAACAAGGCTAAATAAGTTGAGACAAATACACTGAAACTCTGTAAAATTTCCTCCAAATCAATAGAAAGCTATCGTGGATATAAGGACCAGTACCACCTAGTTTTAGCTAAACCACATTAAAAACATTACATGCCATTGTTCTTCTTCTTCATCATCTTTGTCATTTCTCATTTCCTTAACCTGAAAATAGTTTAGGGTTCAAAAACTGATCTTAGTTGGCTGGAATTTAGCAAAATCAGATTTCATTATTAACATTTTGGAGCTAAAAAAATGGCCCATCTACTTTCAAACTTCTTGATATCTCCTCTATATCGCTACAATGGTAAGAGGAAGAATCGCCAAGAGTTCCAATACTTCAGTTGGTTAGTCGACAGATGTTCCCACTGTCAAAACTCATCCTCAGCCTACCACTACCCCTAAGACTGAAGAAGCAAAAATGCCTCATCAACCATTGCCAGTGCTTGAAAACATGGCGACAGAGTTGGCCAAAGTTATTAAAGTGCTAACACAAACACAAGCTCAGGGTGCACAAAGGAAAAAGGAAATTATAGCATAGCTTCAGCAACTACGTGAAGAAACCTAGAAGGAGACTCATGAAGATCACAATAGTCAGTGATCTGGGGGCTTGCAACAAACTAAGAGCTCTAGCTTGTGATCTAAAGCACAGGACCCAATAATGAAGGAAATTCTTCAAAGGCTAAAACAGCTAGAGGAACGCCCCCATTCTCAATATGATCAACCTCGCCATGAGGAGAGTTCACCATTCTCTATGGAGATTGAAATGCAACCCCTTCCACAGAAACTCAAAGTCCTCATGATCCCATTGTATGATGGGAACAATGATCCTTGCGACCATCTGGATGCATTCAATGTTCAGATGGATGTTCAAATGACTGATCCTCTGGTCAAATTCTGTATCTTCCTAGCCACATTAGGAGGTATACCTCAAGCATGATTCAAAAGCTTCCTAGCTCACAGCATCAATGGCTGGGAAGAATGTCAAAGGAAATTCATTGACCAGTACTAGGCATTGAAAAGGCCAGTCACACCCCCTTGCCATTTCGCCATGATCTTTCAATGAAGCAATGAATCAATAAAAGATTACATAGCCAGATTCAAGCAAGAGGCATGACTAATCATTCATACAAACCATGCTTAGTTTTGAAAGTGGTTTTCCATTCATCTCGTAACCTTATTCTAATTTGATGATAACCATGCTTTAAATCAATTTTAGAGAACACAAAAAATCTATGCAACTCATCCAACATATTATCAAGCCAAGGGATAAGATATCTATACTTTACAGTGATTTTGTTGATTGGTCGACAATTAACACACATTCTTTATTTTCCATCCTTTTTTGGCATTAGTAAGATGAGAACCGCACAAGGACTCATGCTCTCTTTAATGTAACCTTTGGCCATAAGCTCCTCCACTTCTTTTTGAATTTCTCTAGCCTATTCAAGGTTTGTTTTATAGGCTGGATAGTTTGGAATGGAGGCTCTAGGAATGAAATTAATTTGGTGTTCTATCCCTCTTGATAGTGGCAAACCGTAGGGCACTTCTTTGGAAACACCTCTTGATATTCATGCAAAACTAAGTAATGGCACTAGGTAAAACATTAGTTTCATGATTAACATTCAAAATAGCACCTTCAAACATAAGAACTAGCATAGGTTGATTGTAATAAAGGGTTGTAAAACATTATTTTAATTATTAACATTCAAAATAGCACCTTCAAACATAAGAACTAACATAGGCCAATTGCAACAAAGGGCTTGCCAAACATCATTAGCCTTCGCAAATACACTCCACTTTCCTTTTTCTTATTTTGGGGTTTCTCTCAACTCATTTTTCCCACTCTTGTTTTCTTTTTCTCCATTCTTGCTCTCTTTTTCTTCACTCATCTTTTCTTTATTTTTCTCTCTTCTTATTTGACCTACCAAAATTTGTTTAAGAGTGAGGAGTACAAGAGTAATGGATTTGTTGTCCTTAATAAAGCTACACTAGTTTAGGAAGCCATCATGGATTATATGCCTATCAAATTGCCAAGGCCTTTCAAGCAATAAATGGGCAACTTGCATAGGAACAACATCACACAAATCTTCATCTTGATACCACCCAATTGAAAAGGCCACTAACACTTGTTTTGTCACCTTTAACTCCTTAGTTTCATTCAACCATTGTAGCTCATAAGGAGTAGGATGGTTTAAGCTATGTAAAGCTAATTTCTTCACCATGATTGTACTAGCAACATTAGCAAAACTCTCCCTATCAATAATTACATTATAAACCTTGCCTTTTACATGGCATCTAGTGTGAAAAATATTCTCCCTTTGCTCTTTACTCCCCCCCTTAGCTTGGGCATTCAAAGCTCTTCTAATAACTAGTGCCTTTCCCTCAACTATAACTTCAAGCACTTCATTGCTCTCTTCACTACTTGAATTGGCCTTTTCTTATTCTTTTTCATGTTCACTAGCCGATTCAACCTTCCCATTACCTTTCATTATGATGACTCTTTTATTAGGACATTGAAAGGCATAGTGGCCATGACCCGAGCACTTAAAACACTTGATTTTTCTTTGTTTTTGTGGCACCTCTAACTTACCTTTGCCCTTTGAATCTTCTACTTTAGTTCTTGAGGAAGTTTCATCTATGGACTTCTTGCAAGCTTTGACATCTTTTTGCTCTTGTTTCTTGTCCCAATTTGTCTTCCAAAAGGAACTTGATTGATGAGCAAACTTGGAAAAAGTCCTTCTCTTTAGTGTATCTTTCCACCTTTATGGCCATGTGAACCATATCCTCTAGCTCCATTTAATGTAGTCACTCTACTACATTAGCAATGTCTTAGTTTAAACCATGGAGGAACCAAGCGATAGTTGCCTCTCTATCCTCCTCCACATGTGCCGTTATTATTGCTACCTCCATCTCTTTATGGTACTCTTCAACACTCTAAAATCCTTGGGGAAGGCTTTGAAGTTTTTGGTACAACTCCCTATAGTAGTGTGAAGGGACAAATCTTTTTCACATGATTGTCTTCAATTCATTTCAAGTGGACACGACTCTTACAAGATTTCTTCTTCTACTTTGTGTAAGTTGATCCCACTAAATAAAAGCATAATCTGTGAATTTCAAGACCACCAATTTCACCTTTTTTTTTCTTTTGATTCAATGATTAGTTCAACTTCTTTTTCCATTCAAGAAAAGCCTCTAGATTATTCTTGCCTTGAAATGATTATATGGTCATTTTAATGTTGTGTAGGCTAGAATCCCCCATTTCCCTTTGTGGTCTTTCATGTCTTCTTCCCATATTACTTCTATCTTTTCTTCTTTAATTTCTTTGTGTTTTAGAATGAAGTGGACAGCTCTTTTTTATCTCCCTCATCTCTCTTATCACCCTCATTACTCCCATGTTGGTCATTTGTTCTTCTAGTTCTTCTCTCATAAGGATGTCTTATATTTTTCACATTTGAGATTCTTTCACCAAGGCCATCAATTTTCACATTCACTCTTTCAAATTATTGTTGCATTGCTTCAAGAGTGAACATAACTTTATTGAATTATGATCCACTACCTTCCATCATCTTTTTGGAGAAATAAAAATTCTATAGAACATAGGTTAAACAAAATAGAGCCTTACCAAAACACTCACCTCACAAGTTTTTAGGACACTCCACTCATGTTTGCAGTCACAATCAGGCTTTTTCTCTCTATTGAGCTCACAAACACCCTTTCCTTTTACCACTCTTATCTTCCCTCCTTGAGGTTCTATAGGAACTAGGGAGACAAGATTTAGGAGTTTTGCAAAATGCAATAAGCAATATCACACAACACTCAAATAACTCTAATGTGGCATGAACCAACAAAAAAAATGAATAAGGAAGCATAGAGGAAATGGAAAATACAAGAAAGAAGTTTCGGCCAGCGATGGATTTTTAGAACCAAATGGAAAAAATTAGGGAAATTCAACAAGTTGCAAAGAAAAATATCAATTAATTACATTTCAACTAGATCTCTAGGCTAGCATATTGATCATGCATTCCAACAAGAACATATTCAAGTTGATTACAAAGGAAATTGAGTTTAAACAACTAACTAGTTTGGCTTGAACAAAGCTCTAAACTTGCAATTTTTTTTTGCATTTCCAACTTCAAGACAACACTTGTTTCTTTTTGTATTACTCTTTACTTTTGCTCTTTCTTTGCTCTTTGATCTTTTGTTTTGTTCTTTTATACTTTCTCTTTTCTTTTGTGTTTGCTTTTCTACTAGTGTTTCCTTTTCTTTCTTAATTTTTTTCTTAGCAATCTCTTTGCTGTTTAAAAAAATATTTCAACATTTGACACTAAATTTTGAGTAGCCAAAACCAATTATAATCAATCACAATTGGGCTAACACAATTTCCCAATGGTGTACTCAAAATGAAGATGTTTTGGTACAAAATAAGATCAAAATTAAGCTAGGACAATAGTAAATCTTCAAAGAAATCTAGCAGGAATTTTCAGCCGACTAGTAGGGGAGCATGGACAGCCATATAAACTTGATGCAATTGAGAGGAAAATGGCACCAAACGACACAAAAATGAAGTATAATTTAGTCCCACACCAATGGACACAAAGAACAAAACAAAGGACACTCAAATAAATTATCAAACACTTGAAATGCAACAAGGTAAGGAGTGAAAATTCTGCAGAACCTTCAACAAAATAACCAAGAAAATGAAGTAGAAATAAAACAAAATGAGCAAAAAAATTTCAATTAAACAAAGATAAGATCAAACACTTGGTGGGTAAATAAGAACACAAAATTTTTCTGTAAAAATGTAGTAGAATTTTGATCAAACCAAAGCAAAATGACATAGCTAATTAATGCCAATATGGACAAAAAAATTCAGCAAGCATACAAGCACAATTGGACAGCAATTTCGTAAGAAATGAATCAACCAAAAATGAAAGTGCAGAAAAAATGGAAGCATAAACAAGAAGAAAATGAAGAGTTATCACCTGAATTGGAAGAGTCGAAGCTTTGACACCAAACTAATGTGATATCCCATAGAGATGCCCATGGACCTTTCTCTAATTTAGCAACAAGAGGAAAAGAAAAAGAAGGATATTCATGCCACACTCTAGAATAGGTAGAAAGAGAGTAATAAGTGATGAATTTTATACTATAAAGAGCAAGCACTTTAATAAGTCTCAAACTCCAGCAAGAACCATAAGAGAGCACTCTCTCAAGAAAAAACACTCTGATTTCATAAATGTTCAAATCTGAATGGTGAGGGAAACATGCTTTCCCTAATAGCAATCACTCACTAAAGGTGGGCTAGATTAATATCCCAAACAAGCCCACCAAAATATCAAACAAAATCAACCAAAAACAAACAAGTCTAGGCCATTACAAAGGCTTAAACACAAGCCATAAAAATGGGTCATTCAACCCCTCACATTTGGCTTCAAACATAAAGCCAGTTTAACCCTCAAGTGGCACAACAAGGTAACGCCAAAATAATATGTAAAATAGCCCCAAAATAATGCAATAAAAAGGTCAAAACAACCTACAAAATGATACTATAAAATAGCCCATATCATGCCCAAATGAGCCACAAATAATAAGCCTCATTTCAACTCATCCAAGTGGCCATAAGTAGTGTCCTGATCAACACAAGATAGCTCCAACATAACTCCATTCAATTAATCATGTTGCAACCTTATGGGTGCTTAGGTTGCTCCATTTGATGGCATGGCTTCAATGCAAATAACTCTTCAATTTCCAAAGCTATGCTCCTCATGTGGGCTCCAAAATGTGTGGCAAAGTCCTTGAATTACTTCCCTCATCTTCTTTGCCTTGCTTCTAGTCACGAGTCCTCTTGATAGGTGCAAAGCCTCTTAGTGATCTTAGTTTGCTCACCTATGTTCTCATGAAAAACCTTCATGAATCACATAATCCCTTAGTCTAGCTTGAAACTCTTTCACATCATCAAAAAGTAATCTCTGCTTTAAGTGTAGCTTGTGTTGAAGAATTCAAATCCAAGTATATCAAATATACTGATCATATGTATCAAATATGCATAAGAAATTTTAAAATTTTCCTAATCCCAGATCATATTATAACTAATTAATTCATATGCAAGGTAAAATTTTAATCAGTGATTTAAATTATACCTTTTCAAGAATTATTCTCGAAATCTTTGATCAAATCTCGATTTGATCTTCAAGCAATTCCACAAACTCTCTAACCCGCACCATGATCAGGACTCTCAGATTGTCCTTGAGCAACTCCTTTAAATTTAATATCCAATAGTATGGTGATCCACATGAATCAAATTGATTTAAAGCTTCTACCAAGTTCACGTAACTTATAGAATAGGAAAATCAACTACTCTGCTTAAAAGGTGTTAGCTCTTTAAGGAATCACAATTCACTAGGGCAGGGTTAGTGTTTGAATTCAAAAAGAAGATGAGAAGTGAGATCACAAAGAGAGTTGGCACATAACACATGTACTAGAGCTGAATTATTCTCTCTTAATTTTGGCTTGGCTTCTCCCCCCTTTAAATAGAAAAGTTTAGAGCATAAGCAAGAGTGATGAAGTAATATGAGTGATGCACAAGCTAGAGCTTTCCCCTGCTTGTGCCATCTACTCATAATGGATGGCAATGTATCCCTTTAGGCCCAATGAGTCCATACTCCTTAACCTAATGCTCCCTCTTTTGTGTCCAATAAGCCTAAACACTTTCCAATGAATCCATACTTATAAACTCACATTTGTAATTATTCTCTAATTATTTTAATTAATTTAAAATAATTTCTAAGTGAGGAACCATTTGTAATATCTCAAATTTTCTAAAATTAATTTTGGCAATAAAATCGCTTTTCAAGAAAATCTGAAAAGGCGAATTTGAAATTTTCAAGGATTTTGAACTATGATTTTGAACTACAAGGAGTCCAGATATGGTAGAAATAGATTATAAGAATTTTAGGGATTTTCAGGCAATCAAAATTTCCATTGTGGATGTTGAAAAAAATTAAATTCATATTTTCAAGATTTAATTTTAAAAAAACATTGAAAAGCTCAAAACTAGGGCTACAGGTGCCTAACAGGGGTAAAATTATAGTTTTTATAAAGGTAATTAATTTAACTAATTTGTGATAAAATTTCATAGTCACTAGTGATTGGTAAGTACATTAATTTTTTGTCCAAAGTTGAAAAAATAGAAAAAGAAAAGTTGTGTGAAAAAGTCAGAAAAATTTAAGAAGCTAATATGCTCTTCTTTCTTGTTCTTGAAGAGTGTTGGAGATCCTTATGAGATGTGTTTGATTTACTTGTTTACATTTGTCAAGGTAAGAGATTTATACCTTTCTTATGAATTATATTGTGCTTATTGATTGAAATCCTCTGATTGTGGAAGAAAATTGATGAAAATGGATATTTGTGATTATATGATTAAGTTTGAGTTTAAATGGCCTTATTGATAAAATGACTAGTTTTCTAAGAAAAAGGTTAGATTTTTAAGTGTGTTTAGGTCCTTGAAGTATGTTGTGTTGAACTCCTATGATTTGGTGTAAGTTTGGAAGTTTTTTCTGCTATTTTTCTACTATTTTTTGTATTTTCCAAAATTCACGAGTTGAATCACCACTTTTTACATTCTCCCTAGATCATGCTCATAAGATCAAGCTATATTATGCCTTATGTTTCAAATCGAGAATTGAACTAAATTTTTATGAGTCAAACTAAATTGCATTGCCCTATTTTTTTGTTCTACTCATGATTCTAGTCACATGCATAACTTGACTTCCCAAATGTTTTCAAATTTATGCAATCAAACTCAAAATTTGAATTGGATTGCCTTAATTTGAATCAAATCTTTCTTATTTTATTGCAAAACGATTCTAATCGTGATCTTACTCAAATTTCAAGCCTAATCCTACTCGTTATTCTAATCGTAACTCCAGAAATTTTCACCCTTCTAGATGAATTCACTTATCCTTTCTAAATATTTTTCAACCCTTCAATCTAGTCTTGTGTTCTAGCTAGTTAAATGAAGTAAGGAAGAATCCTACATGAGTAATTTATAAACTAATATCAATAAATTCAATAATTGTTAATGAAGGATAGTATGATAATGTAAAAAGAAATGTAATCCCTATGATTGAGATTGAGATTGAAGGTGAAATTATGACATAGTCATTGTGAGTAATGATATTGTTTAAGTATGGTAGTTTCCCCATAAGTCATGGGATGGCATATGTAGTAATGAAAGATATCGATGAATTGTGATAGTGTGACAAAGGATATATGATTAAGATTGTGATTGAAATGTACCTCTGTGATATAACTATTATGAGAATGATGCTATTGAATGCTTGAAAGTTCTTATGAAACTTGAGATGTTATTGATAAGATGAGATAGGAAAATATGAATCAGATCTTGGATCTGTGCATTCTGATATAATGAGTAGGATAAGGCTAGCTTAGAGGGATAAGGTTGGATTGAAGTAACAAACAGATTTATGATTATTATTATTGTTGTTGTTGTTGTTGTTGTTGTTGTTGTTGTTGTTGTTGTTGTTATTATTACGTATTTTGCTTTTACATGCATTATTATCTTATGGAATTTCAAAATGTGATACAATAAGATTGAATAACGTAATGATTAAAGGCCATGAGGACCCTAATTTAGTATAATGTGCTATGGATATTGTTATGTAACACCATTCAAAGGTGAGTCTCTGAAACTTAATGATTTGCTTATAAAACTTGGTTTGAGAAATGATTACCTGGTTATGGTGTTGATGTATATATGTATTGTTTATTGGATAAATTCATGAGTTTGCTATGGATTATCTCACTGAGCCCTAGACTCACTTTTATATGGATTATTTTTTAGAATCTTAAGACATTGCAGTTAATCATCCTTCAAAGAAGTAAGCATGAACAGTGATCCAATGGAAATCATATCTGACACCTTTTCCACCACTATTACAAGTCCACTAGGAGTCTATGAAATTAGAATCCATTATATTGTTATTCTGAATTTATTAGGTTGTAAAGTATTACACAAGGTGGAGATCATACCTATAGAATCACCAAATGTTCTTCTTATGATAGCCTTAAGATGGTTTGACCCCTAGAGGTCCACCATCAAACTATGTATTTTGCTAACTTTTTTTTTTTTAAAACTGGTAACTAAAAGGGCCATAGGGCTTAGTTATATTAACCTGTGCTTTTGGATTTATGATAAGACATAGGTTGATTTAACTTTTTGATTGTCTTGCCTTGAAAGGACACAAGGTGGCTTAGGAGTGGCTTTTGAAAGGAAAGTTTTAAAATAGTTAGGAACTTGTATGTAACTTAAGAACATATGTTTAACCTGGCATGTTCCCATTGGGCAATGCCATTATATATTATGAAATATGTTCATATTCTAAATTGTGCCACTTTTACATCATAAGTCTTCAGTATCTCAAAGCAACAAATTAGAATTGAGTAAACATGACTTGTAATAATGAAATAAGTATGAATTGTACTAAGTAATGGAAATGGATAAAGGCTAGTGATTATTAATAAAGGATTGATATATATGCCAATCATGGCTAGGAAATTGGGTTATGACACCATTCCTCTACTCAAGATCTCTTCCAGTGTTAATATAAATGTTCTCTAACATCTAAATAATGATAATAGAAATTTACTACTATTTAATAATTGTAATCTCCATTAGAATTATTAAATATTGGATTAATTAACACTTTTAATCACATTAGAACACTTAATTAATCATTTCAAATTTCCAAGATGTTCACCCAATTCAACTCTTAAATTCATAACATTTTGCATCCTAACTTTTCCTTTGACTTTGGATCAAAGAGATTTTATTGTGTGTGACCCATTAGGTTTCCATGTCTATTAGCAATGAATTTGTTTGCAAACTACTATAAGCTCAATTGAATTAAAACTCCTTTTTACTTCAAACACAATTTCTCCAAATTGCTCAAACAAATTCATCAATCAAGATTGGATTTTAACAAAGTATCATGACCACCCAAATGCCAAAAATAGATTTGTAAAAATCAAAAACTGTCATGACAAGGTGTTATGTGTATTCAATCATTTTATCTCTTGATATTCAAATTGGACTTAAGGTATGGTTGTAGTGTTAACCTTAAAAATGTCCAATCTAAGGCTCATGTTTGACTATGTACTATCTTACAATCGTTCATACATAAAACTCCTTTTATGTATTATTAATTGATTATACATAAAACTCCTTTTATGTATCAAAGCACAAATATCAAAACATCTTTAGATTATCTTTCCTTTGTCACCAAGAAGGATGAATTTTATCTTGATCAATCACTACCTTTATGTACATCATGATGTACACAAAATTATTTGTATTTACTCTTTAAGAGTGTAAGCCTAAAATAAAATTAAAGTACATGACTTCATACATAACATACTGTGTTGATCTCAAGTCTAAAGATCACTTACACCACTTTTCACATGAGAACTCTTAGTACATGATAACAATCCATATGGTTTCTCATGGTGGGTTCATAACATTCACATGAGAACTCTATTGGCATATGATAACAATCCATATGATTTCTCATGGTGGGTCAATCCAGTCATATGTTCCATAACATATGCCTATATGTTTGTTCAGATATCTCTATATCAAATAGTATATGAGATCACTGCATTCTTCCAAAGAATGTGACATAACATATATTGGTTTACTCATGAATAATTGATATCCTATTTTCTCAGTTATTCCACAACCCAGGATATTTAGAAACTATAATTATATGCAGAAATTATCTCATGATTATAATCTCCATTGCAATTTATTTGTATATAATTATATTTTCAAGGGCTTTATTCAAGATAGTATATGTATATCAAACATATATATATATATTTAAGATTAAATTAATAAAGAGACCAAAATATAATATTTTATTAAACATGCTAAGATATGTAGTATCCATGTCATTCAACAATTTTCTCTAAGGCATCTTTATATTAACACCTTACCATCAGATTCATGTACAAAAGGTCTTCTTTATATCCCTTATCTTTGTAATCTTCCTCCCTATCACTATCATTCCTATTGTCATGCCCCATATATGCACAATTCTCTTCAAAGTCACTAAGGCCATCTGTTTCTTGTGAAGCTTCCATTTTATATTTATTAGTCATCAAATCAAATGTGTCATCACTACTCTCCTCTGGTTTATCATTCTTTAGTTGTCATTCCACATTAGATTCACTTAAGACAGTGTCTCCATCCTCAACACCAAAGCCATCCATTCCAAAGCTAGCATAATTCTAGTCATCACCCCCAAAGTAATCCCAATTTCATTGTCTAGAATTCTCACAATTATAATTGTCATTTCTATTCACATTTTCTTCTTGATCACTCACATGTTTCCCTTAAGCAACCATATTTTTACCTTTACCAATGTTAATAACATTAACACCAGTTAGGTTAACATCATAAGCATTAGCATTATCAACCATAGTTTTCCCTTTATCTGTGAATTTACAATCTCAGGTTTTAGTTGAATTACCTAAGAAATTAGTAATTTTATTCCTAATGGTTGACAATGTATTAACTTCACATAAATTTTGATCTCAATTACCATTGTATTAAGGCCAAACATCTCAAGAATGTGATTGTCCCCTTCAATAGGTAGCCTCTTTCTCTCACATAAGACTTCAAATTCCATCTCAATGGTCACTCATATGCTAGCATTACCACTGAGTATTCTATTCAACACATCAACTAGCAAGTCCAAGTACGAATATCGATCTGGGTCAATGTTTGTAAGTCTTTGAGTAGTGTCTCCATGATGAAATACCAAGTCAAAGAACCCCAACAACAACACTGTCTTTTGAAATGAAAATAAAAAAGACACAAATCAATGTCACTACTACCTTCTGAAAATAAAAAAAAACACACTATAGTAAATATACTTAAAAGGAAAATGCAACAGAAATAGAACAAAAAAATGCAAACAGATATGAAAGAATGCAAAGAAGGGTTAAACAAAAAAATATTAATGTTTAATAATAAAATAAATGTAATAATAAAAAATTAAGAAAAAAAAGGCTTACATGTATACCATTCAACAATTCTAGGATGAAAATCAATGGGAAATAAATGTGTAATAAAGTTTCCACTTTAATCTCAAACAAATGGGTAATAATGACAAAACATTTAGCTAAAATAAATGGGTAACCAATGTAATAAATGGATAACCAAAAATTACACAAGAAATAGATAATAAATGAAGAAATGCAATACATAAAATCAACAAAATTAGCACTAAGTTGCAACAAAACTAAGACAAAACAAAGCTAAAAATTATATAAAATTTAGAAAAGCTATGGCCTTACCAAATGAACGCTAGTGACCTCACTTATACAATGGGAGAAAATGGTTTTCAAACTCTTACAGAACAAAAAAAATCTAAAATATATAAAGATGCATTTCTCAATCAAAAAGTAACCGAGGGAAAATCAGATTTTTTATATTTAGATTTAATCCTATCCACTTCCATCACTTTTATGGGGCGTTAGAGTAATTTTACCAAATTGAGGGGTCTATGTGTCCTCTGGGGAGGTTAGAGTAACTTACCCTATAATTATATGCCCATTTTTCAAGCATACGATATATATGTTATATGAACTATATTTATTTGTATGACTCAAAAGGATTTTCAACCTAAATTTGGGTTTGCTTTTCTGCTCATTGAGTAGTCTTACTCACCCCATTTATTAAAATTTTTTAGTTTAACAAATCTAAAAGAAGTTTTCTCCATAAGGAGATACTTTAAAGTTTGCATGTGAATGAATTCACATATGTGGTTCCCTTGATTTGCTTTAGTAGTTAGTTTCCATCCAATCAGGCATTTGATCCTTAGTTATGGAAATAATTTTTAGAAAAGATTTTATTTAAAATTTTTAGTAATTAATCATTTCAAAACTATTTTTAGTAAAAAAATTTCATTTCATGATATTTAGATAAAGGGTCCAAAAGCCATATTTTCTGCATCATTTTTGTGATTTTAAAAAATGAAAGGATTTTTAGTAAGTTTATGCTCATGAGTTTATGGATCACCATTTAATAATTTGTTCAATCATACCTACAGATTTTGGAATGTAACAATTTTTTTTTTCCTCTTTGGCAATACAACACAATGTATGGCTCAATCCTTATCACTTTTCTACTCTTATTTTGTAAAAAAAAAAAAAAATCCCAATTCTTTATCTAAAAAGTGCATGTAAATCCTATTGAAAGCTAAAGAAAGCATAATTAACAAAAGAAAAATCCAATGCTTATTTTCATGTCCAATATTAGTTATTTTTCATATTCTAAATATAATTATTATTATATGATTGTAAATGTGGTATCGTGCTTTTAGAATAAGAAAATATAGTTATTGTGGGATAAAATTATTAGCCTAAGGAATCCTAGCTACACTTTTTCTTCATTTGTTATGATTGAAAAACAATTTTATTGAAAAATAATTTTAGAAAAACACTTTAGTTGATATTATAAACTAATCATATGTTTAAGTGCTTATTTATTTTACAGAATTCAAAGTTGATCAAAGTTTTCTCAAAAGATTAACATCAATATTAAGTTTTTATTTGATTTCTTAAGATCTTTTGTAATTAAAATCTTATTCAAATTGCTTAATTATATATATTTTTTAAAACAACTTACAGTGAGATAAAATAAATCATTCGAAATAAGTTTTAAATTAGAAGTTTCCAATCAAACTTTTTACATACTCCTTCACAAGTTAAATTTTTATAAAAACTATTTTTCATTGTATGAATTGATGTTTGAATCGACTCATCACTGGAAAACTTGTGAAATGAAATTGAATCAATTCACAAATCAATTCATGAGGAAAACTTTTCTTACCAAAGGTTTGAAACTTTTCTGAATTGATTCTCTAATTGATTCAATACCTATTTTCAAAATACTATGAATCGATTTAGTGATGAATTTTCACATGATTTGAATCGATTCATAAATCAATTAGTTACTTACAAGTTGGTTATAACCTCTATAAATCAATTAGTGAATCAATTCAAAGACTAAAAATTAGTTATTTTTCTTTCAACTATAAATAGACCAAACCATAATTTTCAGACATAAATTTTTCATAACTCAGTGTGACGGAAAACAAAAAAACTCATATCTTATACCAGATATTCATTACCTCTCCTGGTTTGAATGATTCAATCATATCTTGAGCAATCTAAAAGAGATTTCTGCTTAGCTAATTGAGATTTACATCTCAATTTTATTGTATTATATTTCTAAACTCTATCTTGGTTATTTTCTTGGATTTCTAGGGTTAGGAATCTGGATACAAAGGAAGAGGTTGATCTTGCCTTTGCATCTTTCTAGAATTGTGAGGTTGATTGCAATTTGTAATAGGTGCATTGAATTCTTATTAATTCTTCATAGCTGTGAGGTTGATCATAGTTAGTTGAAGATATAGAATTATTTTATCTTAGGTATTACAAGAGCCTGTAGAATTTCTTATTGTAAAATTGGTTTATAGAAGCCTTATCAAATTCTTATGCTTATTAGTGAAAGCAATCATACAGTTGAGTATTGATCTAGTGGAGTAAACTTGAATTGTAGTTTCAATTCAAGTTGAACCACTTCAAAAAGTTTCTATGTCTTGAATCTTTAATTATTGTTTTTATTTTACTACATTTATATTCTTGCACAGTTACTGGTTCTGTAATCCTAATTACTGCATAAATTCAATATGGAATTTTTGTTATACTAAGTTCTATAATTTTGATTCTGCATTAAATTCTAAAATCTATTTCTGCTAATTCAGTCAATGAACTATTTGATTATTAACCATATAATCTAATTCAAGAAAGTCTTCTGCTATGCATTTACTTGAAAAAATTAAAGTTAATAATCACATAACAATTAGCATAGTTGTTAAATTCATTTATATTATTAAAGAGTATAAAATTCCCCTAAAGGAATAAGGGCAAGATCTTACTTATTATAGTTATTTTCGGGACCAACAATTGATATTAGAGCTTTGGCTCTTGACACTCTTTTAGCTTAGAGGAAACAATGGATTCTAGCTTTATTTCCATGCTAGAATGCCCTCCTATGCATAAACCCCTAAGATCTAATGGTGAACACTACAAATACTAGAAACCAAAAATTAGGGATTTCATAAAGGCTACAGACATAGACATGTGGGATTTAATTGAAGAAGGTTATGAACCATCTATGACATTAATAAATGGATTACCAAAGCCTAAGCCTAAATCATTGTGGACTGAAGAAGAGAGAAAAAGACACTTACTTGCATCTAAAGTAAAATAGATTATTTCTAATTCATTATCACCTAATGAATATGAGAGGATCTCTAATTGTGTTACTACTAAAGAGATCTGGGATACTTTAGAAATTACACATATAGGCACTACACAAGTTAATGCATCAAAGGTGCATGTTCTATTATCTCGATATGAAATGTTTAAGATGGAGGAAGGTGAGTCAATAAAGGATTTGATTCAAAGATTCACTGCAATAACTAACCATCTAATGTTACTTGGCAAAAAGTTTGAGAATGCTGATTTGGTTCACAAGGTTTTAAGATCTCTAACTAAAGAGTTGTAGCCTAAAGTGATAGCCACCAAGGAATCACTGAAGATAGACATACCAACAATTCGGGAACCTTTTTGAAAATTTAAAAGAACACAAGTTGGAACTCAAAAGATACAAGAAAAATGGAGATGATAAAAAGAAAAAGATATTGGCTTTAAAAGCTGCAAATACACTTAATTTAGATGAGGATCAATCTGATAATGATGAAGTTGTAGATGAAAAAGAGGAAATGGCTTTAATTAGTAAAAAGTTACAAAGGATTCTGAAGAAAAAAGGAACAAAGAAAAGAAGAAAGCTTTTATTCTACCACCAAAAAGAAAGTAGAATAAGGGTGAACAAGGAAGTATATCAAACACCACACCAACCTACTTTGAATGTAAAAAGCCTAAACACACTAAGCCAGACTGTCCAATATATTTGAAGAAATAACTTGAGAGTGAAAGAAAGAAGAGAAAACAAGCATTAAAGAAAAGGAATTTAGCTTTTTGGAAAGATAGAGATGCTGATTCAAGAAAAGATGAGGTAACAAATGAAGAAGCACATGTTTGTCTTATGGTTGGATTTGATGAAGATGCTGAGGTATTTCAGTATCCATCTTTTCCTTGTGTTACATATATTAGTGATTCAGATAATGAAATTGAAAATGATTCTAATGTTAATGATTTGTATGTTGAAATGTATGATTTACTGGTTAAAACTAGAAAAGACCTAAAGCAAGTTAAAATTGAAAAAGAAAACTTGCTGAAAAAGTTAAAGCAATCAAAAAAAGAAAATAGTGGTTTAAATGCTTTAGTTAGAAAGTTGAATGAAAGAAAGGCATGTGATCAGTGTGAGTCATATAAATCTAAAATAGCCTTATTGACAAAATCACTACAAAGTTTCACAAATAGCAATAGAAGATTTAATGATATTCTAAAAAGTCAGAAACAATTTCAAAGTAAATTTGGATTAGGATATAAATAGTCAAAAACCAAAAAAAAATTTGCATACATTACATGTTTTTACTATAACCATAAAGGACATTATATAAGACATTGTCCATACAAAAATGGTACATATAATTTGAAACCAAAAGAAAAGCTAATATGGTTACCAAAGAGATATATTGCTAATTTTTCTAACAACCTTGGACCCAAGATCAGCTGGGTATCAGAAAAGTAAAGGTAGTTTTTGTTTTACAAATTTGGAAATAAAATGCTGAAAGGTAAAGTGAAGTTGCCTTGTCACAAAATTGTTATGTTGGTAATATTTAGAAATTGGATTGTATGAAGAACTAAAACATTTTTTTTAGAAGAAATTTTTATATTTGAGATTATATCTTACACTACAATTACTAACTTAGGTATATGAGATATCCATAGGTTTGTTTTGTAGGCATTTGAAGTGAAGATTGAGTTTCATTGGTATTGAATTGAGTATTACTGGTAAGTACATCACTTTTAAATAGTTATAGAACAAAACTGCATGAAAAATTATTTTCAAGATTGCTTGAATCAATTCCTGAATCAATTAGAATTTTTCCAAGTTTTTCAAGGGTTTATGAATTAATTAAGAATCATTCAAGAACTAATTCACAAAATTTGTAATCTTTTGGGAACTCTAAAATTTTCTAAAAATCTTTTATCTACCTCTATGAATCAATTCCATGATCGATTCAACTTTAAAATAATCGATTACCGAATTAATTCACCACAACAATCCTATTACACAATTTCATAACACAATCAATTCACAACATGTAAAACATACTTTGAATCGATTACTAAATCAATTCACAGCCTGACATATATATACAGAGAATTGATTTTGCTTGCATTTAATAGTAACCCATTTGCACCAGCCAAAAACTCTCTTAAATTCTCTCACCCCCAATCTCAAATCTAAACTATTTTTACTCAAATTTCTTCCATAGAATTGTTAGAAACACCAAATCTAACAATTCTCACTAATCAACTTCTCTAAAATAGCTCAATTTTACCAGATCCTAATTTCAAACCCTAAAACCCCAACTAAAGAAAAATGTCAAAACGCATCAAGCTTGCAATTTCAAAGAAGAAGGATAAGGATGTAGGCAAATGCTCTACTTAAGTAGGAGAGGAAACACATTTCAAATCAACTCGTGAGTATGCTAGCTTCCTATAGCTATCAAATAGGAAAATAGAGCCCCTTAAATGTTTTAGTGAAAATTTTCTAGAAACTACACACTTGCCTGCTCTGTTAACAAAATACAAGTTAGATAACTTTTTGACACAAGACAATTGTTTATCCTAGATTAGTTAAAATGTTCTATGCAAACTTAGTAGTTGCTGATGATAAGTTATCATTTTATATTATGCATAAACATATTGTTGTTGATTCAGAACTATTAGCAAATATTTTTGATATGGATGGATCAACTGCTAAGCTTAGTGTAGGATCATTTCCTGACTATAGTAAGGAATCTGCCATTAGACTGCTATTTCCTTATTCCACCCCCAAGGATGGAAGTGAAAAATTATTGATTATTGGCCTATCCCCTGAGGACAAGATTTTACATTATGCTATATGTAAGGTCATACTTCCAAGGATAGCAAATTTTACTCAAATTGTGGAGGATGAGTTACTTTGTTGTGGATAGTCAAAAATCAATTTGATTTTAACATGCCATATTTTATACTTAAATATCTGGGGGATTGTTCAAAATGCTCAGATATTGGCTTCCTCCCTTTTGGTATGATTCTTATCCTATTTTTGCAAAATTCAATCTGCCAATTTCTGTAGAAAATCAATTTTACCCAATCAATGCATCAACCATGATAACTACCACACATCTGCATAAGATGCAATTAGAACAGGATGATAGAGGAACATGGAAAAGGAAAATGGTACGGGTTCCCAAATCCACTGAAGGAGCAACAAGCTTAGGAGGAGTATGGTTATCTAGTGAGTTAGAAAATAAATTAATTAAAGAAGTGAGAAGATTGCACATTCACTTACTAGATCGCCTTGACACACACCAATCACTATTTGAGTCTTTAGAAGACCACATGGGAAATATAGAGAAAGAAGCCCATACACTTCACAGCACAGTCAATGAGCGACTCAATATTTTAGAGACTCAACTATATGAGATATCACAACAGATGCACCAGTGGAATGAGGAAGCTGAACCTGAACAAGATTCGCCTACTTAGTATGCTATTGATTGTGTCATGTATCCCTTAGCCCTTTTCCCATTTTCATCATATTTGCTCTTTATTTTGTTTTTCTGGATGTTATTATGTTATTTTCATGGATTGTTATTTTGGATATTTTGATTATTGTATTTAATATTTGGATATTTTGATGATTATTTTTATACTCTGTTATTTGCATATTCTGAATTTTATTTTACTCTAATGTTTGGATTTTGAATTTATCATTCTTTGTTATATCAAGCTATAAATTCATTATTTTAGGAAAATGAGTAAGTATAAGCTTACAAATGA